>JARHVA010003471.1:0-110000 GCA_037957365.1 Torreya grandis | reverse complement strand
CAAAAAGTATCTTAATTTCTCAAGTCTAAACACTACTCATTTGTACAAGTGAAAAAACCCTAAAAATGGCTACAAGGAAAGAGTGAAAGTGAGTAGAGTTGCATAAGGGAACTTAAGGAAAGGATGTGTATTTGGATTGAAATAAAAGTATTATATATGACCAAGGTATCCTACATAAGTAATAATGATGTTATTAAGAAGCCATAATGAGGAATTGAGGTGATTTGGTCAAAGAAGCTTATAACCTAGTGAAGACTAGTGTGTGAGATGAATGAAAGGGACTAAGAAAATGAATGAAATGAAAATAATGGATGAGTGTGAGGTGCAAAAAGGTTGATATAAAGCCTAATGAGAGAGTTAATAAAAAATAGGAGATTGGTTACATGCATTGATAGTTTTAGGCATCAGAGTTGTAGAAGGAGCAAAGAATGACGCTTATCTACATCATTTGGTATCAGAGTGAGAAGTTATTTGGGTAAGAGGATAAAGAAGGTTTACAAGAAAATAAAGGTACATATTTATTTTTGTTTTAATTTGTTGACTTTTATAAGTTTATAAAAGAGTGTTGAAGGGTGTTTAGAAGGTTTCTAAAGAAGGTTGCAAGAATGTATAGAGAGGGAACAAAGTAAGATTGTGTGTAAAATAGCCATTAAGCCATAGAGGCTTAGCTAGAGAAAGAGATAGAGAAATCTCAAAGGGGTAAGGTCAAGTAGAGATTGAAGATAGAAACTTATAAAGACACAATTGTGGTCAAGGAGAAAATAATATAATCTTGTCAAGGAGAAGATAGGTCCAAGTGAGACGTAGAGAGAGTGAAGATAGAGAGAGTGTATAAAGAGTGAGAGAGAGAGATGAAGGGCTTGAACCAATAAGGTTTACATAAGGAAATGAAGAAAGAATAAGTTGTGAAGAGAGATATTTTTGAGATGAAGATACTCTTGATAGAGTTATAGGAAGTCATATAAGAGCTTAGATAAAGGTTTTTAACCAAAATTTTGAAAATAGTGAGTTGGCCTCTCAAATAGATGAAGAAGAAGAGGAAAAGACAAGAAAAATTATGAAAAGTGAGAAGATAGTTAAGTATGATAACCATGAAACCTAAGAAGATAAATAAGGAGAAATTAAGCCTCATTTTTATCAATCTAATGATGTTTTGGAATGTGTGTATGCAGGTGTAATATTAGATGAAGGAGATGATCTATTTGAGCCAATGCATAGGCTCAACAAAGAGGAATCATTTGATCAAGTCATTTTCAAGAAGAACCAAGAGGAAGGAGAATCTCAATATAGAGTCTTGATGTTAGAATAATAACAAGTAGGTCAATCATCTATGAGGCAAGAAAACATGAAACATGAAGTGATCATCACTGAAGAAGATGAAAAGGAAGACAAGGAAACATTGAGATAATAGAATAGCCAAAGGTGTGAGGATTTTGAAGCATATTTTAGTGTATATAAATAAATTAAGAGGGAATATAAATTTTATCCTCATCAGATGTATAAAGAGATGGTGAAGGAAGTGACAAAAGAAAACATAGACCTATGATATGCAGAAATGGTGTCTAAGATAAGAGCAATTATGAAGGCAAGAAGTAGACAAGTATAAGAAGACAAGATACATGATGAATTTGAAGTTACTAAGGTTAAAGGATGGGTTGTATATGAAGGCTAAATAATATAAAAATAAAAACAAGATGAGTTGGTGGTTGATGTAGAGATGAAGAATGAAGCATATAGGGTATATGAAGAAGCTCAACAATAATAAGATCTCAATAATGATAATAGTTGGATTAATATTTGAAGTATGCCTCGAAGGCATGAGGAGAGATAAGTTTTATCTAATTAATTATTTTTAGTTATAGGTATAGCTTTGATGAAGATAGTAGGAGGAAAGACAAAATACAAGTGTGGAGCTAAAGAGTATGTGCATTTGCATGAGAGACTAGTTATAGTAGGAGTCAAGAAACAAGGAGGTATACATTTCTCTCATATACCTTTTGGTCTAGGAGTCCATGAAATTCAGATTAGGATTTAGTAAGGACAGGTGATGCTAAGTAATTTTTCAAGAACAATCATTCATAAGAATATCCATTCAACTTTCAAGTCAAGTTTCTTCTACCCCTTGGTAATATGATGCAAGGGCATCTTCAATTGTCCTAGTTTTGATTTTTTTATTTTATAGGGGTAATTTAAAGTGTTTATTTCATTATTAGGAATAATAGGTGATCATATAATTTAAATTTTTTCTCATATGGCATTTTCCTACCATTTTTACAAATTTGAAAATTTGAATTCTTGTGTCAAGTTTGGGTTCTCAATCATTTACAAAAGAGATCCAATACAGTAATGTTGTTGATTTGGGATCTAAAATGGGGTAAATTTAATTTATTACATATTTAAATCACATTTTTTTCCTTAATATAGGTGTTTTAGGTGTCAAATGTTTTTGTCCTTGTCAATGTTCTTGAGAGGGAGTTCAAAACTATTAAGGTAGTTATAGAATATATAAACTTGTGAATGTCTATGTTTGAGAGAATTTTTGAAGAGAGGAGAGGTATAATGTTGTATAATAAATTTATTTTAAATATATTAGAGATAAATAAAGGAAAGAAAGTATGAAGATAGGCTAATATCCTTTATATTGTCCTGGAAGGACCAAAAAAGTGATAGAAATGAAGCTATATACAGTTTGCATAAATAAATAAAGATTATTGTGTTTATGTTATGTACCTTTGTTACATTGTATTTATATATATAATGAATATTATACCATTTAATTTAGGATTCAATACATTTTTTAGTAACATCCTGTTAGTATTGTAGAGTTAAAGAGGAAAGCATTCAAAATTATGTGTTTTCCCTTAAAGACATTGAATGGAAGAATCAAAAAATAATCCATAGTAAATGCTAAATGGATTTATATATTTAAATTATTATGTTATGGTGTCTTTTATTCATATAGGACATTGGTTGAGGCTAAAACCAAAAAGTATTTTAAGGTACAATCATGGAAAGAAACTCTGACTATGTGACAGTCATGAATAAAAGTAACTCATTGGAAACACTGTGTAATATATGTGAGAAAGATAGAAAAGGAAGATTTATGGAAACATATAAATTATTTTAAATTCCTTCATTCATTTTTATTTAAGTTTTTCTATGTGAATTCAATTCATTTTTATATGTATTTCATATTTAAGGTGCTCATACCCTGTGTAGACTATGTATTCACACACAGTTAAGTCAAAAATTGTACTAAAAGGTAAACATATATGTATAAATGGGTTTTAATGATTTAACAAATGAGTGAGAGGATAATATAGACTATTTAAAATAAATAGGGAAGTTTGAAACCTTAACAAAATCTTGGAACAAGCAAACATTGACTCGTGGGTTAACACAGATTGTATGCACACATATTCAAACTAAAAACATTATGTAAAATGACTTATAGAAACATAAAGAAAATAAAAATATATAAAATAAGGTTTATAGGGACTATAAATACCCTAATACACCATTTTATTATCTTTAAATGTGATATAAATTTTAGTGAATCAAATCGAACACTTTTAGGTTACTCAATCAGCCAAAAACCCTATGTTAGGGTTTCAAAAGAAGAATTTGTTTATTGAGAATTTAAAACAATTAAAATAAATTAAAATTGGTTTATATTTTTTATTTTATGTATGGAAATATATTTTGTAATTTTTATGTTTGTATGTACCTTGATATTCAGAATATAGGGGACTATGTGCAAAGGAGGAGCAAAGAGACCTAATTAGGTCTTAACAAAGTCTAAAAAGGGAATTTAGGAGGTGAGATGGACAATTAAAATTAATGGAGAGATGGTAAATGATATAGGGTATAAAAAAGTATCTTACTTTCTCAATTCTAAATAGCACTTATCTATATGAGTGAAAAAATCCTAAAAAAAGGTTATAAGGAAAGAGTGAAAGTGAACATAGTTGCATAAGGGAACTTAAGGAAAGGATGAATATTTTAATTAAAATAAAAGAATTTATATATGACCAAGGTAGCCTGTCGAAGGCATAAGGATATTATTAATAATCTAAAATGAGGAATTAAGGTGATTTGGTCAAAGAAGCTTATAGCCTAGTGAAGACTAGTGTGTGAGATGAATGAAAGTGATTGAAGAAATGAATAGAATGAAAATAATGGATGAGTGTGAGGAGTACATAGGATGTAAAGATAGAGTGAGTGAGATTAATAAGTCTGGTCAATAGGATCATGCATAAGATTGATATAAATCCTAGTGAGAGATTGATAATCAAGAGGAGATTGGCTACATGTATTGATGGTTATAGGTATCATAGTTATATAAGGAGTAAAGAATGATGTTTATCTACATCAAAGTGCTACCCAAATTCTACCATAGAGGAAAAATAATATGTAAATTCCAATTCATAGATAAAAATGACTCAAAACTCAATTTAAATAATTATTAAGGAAGATAATATTGATTTTAAAACAACATAATTAAGTTTATAAGTTATTCAAAAAAAAAGTCTTAATTTCTGGAAGAAAATAAGATCTCATTGGGGTATTTTTTGTTAGTATGACCACTTCATATGATTTTTTTCCAATAGTTAGTCAAAACCATTAGATGATATATGTCTCAAAAATGATTAAGGAATTATATTTGTAAAAATAAATAGGATAAAAAATGAACAATTAAAAACTGTGGTAGTGGAAGAACCATAAGAAATACACTATACAAAGTGCAAAACAAACTATAATAGCTAATACTAAGTCATGGTAAGAGGCTCAAATATCAAAAAAGGAAAGACAAAAAATAAATGGGCTTTATGCATAATGTGATAAAAATACATATAAGTTAGTTTCACAAAAATTAGGGAGGACGTAGGGAGATTTCTATCTATGAGTATGTAATACCTTAGTTGGTAGGGGCACGAGCTATAAGGCTTTGTGGAGTTTTTGGGTCTCTTAGTATGGGGTCTAATGAGTTGGATTTACCTCCCCCTCCCCATATCCACTAAGATAGGTTAGGTATAAACCCAACACACAATATAGTTTTTCATATAAAAATACAAAAATTTATTGAAGTTAGTAAGGATGTGGATAGAAAAATACAAAATGAAAAGGGTATTGTTCAAAAATTGTCACTAGATTTAGATGATGTTATGGTAATTGATAGAGATAAATATACATGGTTAGTGAGGCCCATTATGAAAATTAATTCATTATGAAAATCCTAGGGTATAATATGACTTGAAAATATATTCAAAAGATCTCTAAAGATGCTATAATATATTCTATATATTCATATGGAGTTTTCATAGTTTGAATTCCCAATAGAAACATTGCATATGAAGTAATAATAAAATGAACTCAATGGAAAGGATGATGGGGAAATTAAGGTGGTTGATATTAGATGTGTGATGCCATAAGTGGTAGGTTTAGAACTAAAAAATATGTTTATGAAGATAATAAAAATGAATTTGATCATTAATCAAATCATAAAGCATCTGAAAGAAGAGAAGAAGAAATATCAAGAGGATCATGAAGACTACAAAGATAACATCCATAATTTGTTCATACTATAATAATATAATGTATACAAGTATATGGGGATGTTAATTTTATGTGGAAGTTGTATACATATAATGTTGTTCACTTTATAATTTATTGACACTTTCTATTGTAATAACCTATCGATATTTAATCTCCCTAAGTTCACACCTTAAAAGGGTGCATCAAGAAAGGGGTGGGAATGCCTTTGGTGATTTGTGAGAGATGTTTCTATCTATTTAATGATCATATAATTCCTATTTTTAGTTCATATTACTCATATTTAGTTTCTTTCCTACCTCATTCCATCCTATTCCATGCATTTTTATTAGTTCCCTCATTTACTACTACATCAATCATGCCGATACTATATTTTTCATAATTATTCCTTCATTGTATTATATAAACCTAGTTGATGTATTTTTGTGTTTATCTTTTTGAATTTTTAATGATTTTATACACCTTTAATATATAGTTTATATACGTATATGTGTGGTTGACGTGTGGTTTACATACCTTTCATATTACCTTATCTTGTTTCTCTATGTTTTTATTAAGGTTGGCCTATGGAATAACCATGTCTAAGTTACACACACACACACACACACACACACACACACACACACACACACACACACACACACACACACACACACACACACACACACACACACACACACACACACACACACACACACACACACATGAGGTAGTTATTAAGTTTTTATCATCATATTAATAGTTGTTATCTTATTTTGTTATTATGGAGTTTTCCCCCTCAAAGTGACTCAACCATGTTTATCAAGTATTCCTATTTCATTAATTAATTTTATCGGTCCATTATTTTGGATTTTAATTCTATGATATATTATTCCATTATTTCAAAAATATAATCAATTTAATTACAATTAGTATCAAAGCATCAATTTGTCAAAGTTGTTATGTAATTTTTTATATACGATGTTATTGTTTTCTTAAGAGCTAAAGGATAAATAAAAAATAACTTGTAATTTGAGAAGAATTTATTTTTTTCATCATTGCATTATCATTCAATTTATTTTTTTAGGAAAAAACATGTTTGGAATTATTTTTGCACCCTAGTAAAAATTAGCAATCATTAGATTCATCTTAGTGAGACAATCACAACATTATAATATATCATTACACCATTTTTAGCCCAAAGTCCTCTATACTAGGGTTGTTGAATATCTACTCCTAACACTCATGCATGCAAGAAAGGAAAAGGAACTATTATAAATCATACAAAGAACAACATGGAGTTTGGATATTTATATCCTTTGGTTTCTAAGGTGATTCACCAACTTTTTTAAAATGTTATAAACATGGTGAATAAATATGATATCTATGAGTTAAAATGGGACATCAATAGGGTAAAATAGGACATCAATGTTGTGAAGAATAATTTGGAAACTATCAATTAGAATTTGACCACTATTATAATATAACTTTCACAAAATAATACTATACTACTGCATTTATGCTATCCCAATTAAAATAATCACAACTCTAATACTTGTTTGAAGCACATGATGTCAAAAGTGGAAGTTCATAATTTTTATGATAAGGATCCACTCACTTGGATCAATCAAATAGAAAGTTTATTTTATCTACATTAGAATCCATGTGTGCGAAAGGTGGTCATGTTATCTTTGTATCTAGAACCTGATTAGCTCATTTGGTATAGGTAATTATGTGCTCAGAATAAAAATGAAAGGCCTTCCTATTACCTAGTCATTTTTTACCAAGGATTTGTAAATACATTATCACAATAATGTCTCAGAAAACTAGTTTAGACAATTAGTAAAGTTGTAAGAAACATGGATTGTTAGGGACTATATTCAAAAATTCCATAATCTATCCTTACTTGTGGATGGAATCAATTAGGATAAAATGACTAACCCATTCTTTGGTGGAATCAATTATAATACAACTTTAAGTTCACTATTAAAATCAAAATTTAGAATCTAAATCTATACTATTAGCACACAAGTTAGAGAAAAAATATCTAGTCAAATGAAGGGCTTTAGCTAATGTTCACGAATACAAATCCACAACACCATAATTTAATTAACCTATAATATTGATCCCTCATCAAATTAAATATAATAATATACAAGGGTTATGTTTTAACCATGACAATAATTAGAAAAAAGGACATAAATGAGTGGAAAAGAAATATATATATATATATATATATATATATATATATATATATATATATATATATATATATATATATATATATATATATATATATATATATATATATATATATATATATATATACATTGAAGGTGCAAATGAATATGAAGATGATGAGGATATATGTGAGGCTATGAAAGAGCCAGAGGATGAATCTAAAAATTCTCAACCTACTATCTCCTATCATGAACTTTTGGGTAATATTAATCTTAAAAATCTTAAGGTGGTGGGTTTCCTTAAGAAATAAAATGTGATAATGTTGATTGACTGAAGGAGTACACACAACTCATCAATAGAAATTTAGAAACTTGTTCAAATTGTTTCATTTACCCAACTCTAGAGTTTCAGCTCATGATTTTAGATGGTGGCAAAATTAATTATTCTAAAAAATTCCATTGTATTAAAATTTTTATGGGCACCTACATGCTAGATTTTCATATGTTTTCTATTCCCATAGGTGGGTTATGTTGTAAATATTGTCATTAATGTCAAAGGTATAATAATATTCGTGACAAAGGACCCATAAAATTTAATGTCTAAAGGTGTTTTTAATGATCATATCTGGGCTAAAGTGTGTTAATATTAATTAAATATTAACAAATATATTTTTGGTTGCATAAAGTCAAAGTAGGGCCCATAAGGAAGTCAAAGAGTCACCAAGTAAATAAAAAAGAGGTAAATGATGAATTTTTCCATGAAGGATCACCTTGAGGAATTCAAAGAGTCATGAGATAAATACAAAAGAGGGAAAGGATACATTTTCCCATGAAGGGTCACCATGTGACTTTTCATATGAAAGAATTCAAAGGCTCATGCATGTTTGGCACCATTTTCCATGTGAATTGAAAGGTCACAAAGGGTGAATGCCAAAGGTCATTTAGAATACTATAAAAGGAGGCTTGGGAAGCCATTTTTAATAAGAAAGGAAAAACATGGTTTGTAATTGTTATATCCAGTTTAGAAGAGCATAGGACAGAAAAGAAAGAGACATAGTAGTGTGATATCATTTGTTGAGAGAGAAACATTGAGAGATAGTTTGTGTTTTATAAATAAAGGGGTTGGTTCTCCTGTGGGATGGTTCTCATAAATCATTATTGTGTTGGTGATAAGCAAAGGGGTTGGTGGTCTTGTAAGTTGGTGCTTGAAAACTTTATAAACTTGAGTTGGTGCTCATTTATATACTTGAGGTTATTCTCTGTGGTTTTTCCCACTTTGGGTTTTCATGTAAAATCTGGTGTCTTCTCTCTCTCTTGTCTAGTGCCTATTATTTCTTTTAGACCTATTGCATATATTGAATGTATGATTAAGTGATTAAAGAAAAAGGAATTTGATTAAGTCAAATATATCTCCCATGCTTAACAATTGGTATAAGAGTAGGTTCCTTTAGAAAGAGTTTAATAACTTGAAGGTAGATCAGGGAAAGCACAAGATGGCCAAGCAAATAAGCAAGGAGAATCAAGAGTTGAAATATATGGTTGAGACTCTTAAGGAATAGGTGTGTATCTTAGAATCTAGGTTTGTTTTAGAAGAAAAAATAAGATAAGATGTTTATTTAGGATCTTAAGAATCAACTAGAGGTTACATATTCAAGTTTGAAATCAAGAGAATAAGAGCGTAATTAGTTGAAGGTTGAGTTAGGTTATTTAAAGGATAATCATGAGAAGTTAAAATCAAGGTTGAGAAAGATCATGAAATACCAGTCCAAGTTAAGAAAGATGCAAGTTTTAAAGGAAAATTGAAGAAGCCAAGCAGGTAGCCTAATGCTTTTAGGTTTTCAAATTCTTTTCATGGCCAATATTTTGTTTTTCATCATGTTGTTCATAAGGCAAGAGATTGTTTGAGGAGAAGTAATCAGTTAAAGAGATATTTCAGTCATCTTCAAGAAAAAATTATGAGAAATGTTGTTTGCTTTTGTTGTCATAAGGTTGACCATATTTCTAAATTATGTCCAAATGGAGTAAATAGATCCTCAAGGTATGCCAAAGGATAAAGAGCCCTTAGAAGGTATGATAATAGAAAAACTTAGGTTTGGATACCTAAGATAGTGAAAGTTGATCAGGTGCAGTCTAAGAGTGAGAATAGATTACTTGCTATAGTGGAGAAAGAATCAGATAGGAAGGATTGTGTGGAACTCTTGTTATTAGGAGAGATAGTGAATATTATACCTAAATATCTTGCAAATCAAAGATAATCTCTTGTTATATTTTAGAATGAGCCATTTCAAGATAAGATAGTTGCAAGAGTTGAGAAGATGAACAACATCATGGATGTTGAGGATAGTGTGTCAAAGAAGTGAGACATGCTTAAATAGATTCTAAGAGAAAGAGGAAAGAAAATCAGGGATGTAATAGAGGAGATGTGGGAATATCCTAATAGTTTTTTCTAGGAACCTTTGTGTGGGGTGTCTCTTCTAGGTTTCAAGGAGAAAATTTATAGAAAAAATGAATCATGGTGGATGCATGTTTGGTCTTGGCTGTGTTGCATGAAAATAAAGTCATGAGGGTGAGTTGATAGATTTAATTTTTTATCAGATATAGGGAGAAGTAAAGGAATAGGTATAGTAACAAGTATAGGAATAGGTTCAAAAAATAAGAGGCTACAGTAAGGGGGAGTTAGTATATGTTTTTTTAGTTGGTAGTATGTGCAGGTTGGGATGTACAATATAGGTTTTAGGATGTGACAATTTTAGTTTGAGGTTGCCATCAATGACAAAGGGGGAGATTGTTTGCAATATTGTAATTGATGTCAAAGGTCTAATAATATTGATGACAAAGGCCCCATATAATTTAATGTCTAAAGGTGTTTTTAATGTTCATATCTTGGATAAAGTATGTTAATATTAATTAAATCTTAATGAATATATTTTTGGTTACATAAAGTCAAACGAGGGCCCATGAGGAAGTAAAAGAGTCACCAAGTAAAGACAAAAGAGGGAAATGAAACATTTTAACATGAAGGGTCACTTTGAGGAATTCTAAGAGTCACAAAATAAAGACAAAAGAGGGAAAGGATGCATTTTCCCATCAAGGGTCACCATATGACTTTTCATATGAAAGACATGGAAAGGTCATGAAAGTTTGGTGCCATTTTCCATGTGAATTGAAAGTTCACAAAGGTTTAATGCCAAAGGTCATTTGGAATTCTATAAAAGGAGGCTTGGGAAGACATTTGTAATAAGCAATGAAGAACATGGTTTGTAATTATTATATCTAGTTTAGAAGAGTATAAGAAAGAAAAGAAATAGATATAGTAGTGTGTTATAATTTGTTGAGAGAGAAACATTTAGAGATATTTCGTGTTTTATACTCAAAGGGGTTGGAGCTCATATGGGTTGGTGCTCACAAATCATTGATTTGTTGGTGCTTAGCAAATAGGTTAGTGCTCATGTGGGTTGGTACTCACAAATCATTATTGTGTTGGTGCTCAACAAAGGGGTTGATTCTCTTGTATGTTAGTGCTTGTGAACTTTGTAAACTTGAGTTGGTGCTCATTTATATACTTGAGATTATTCTCCATGGTTTTTCCCACTTTGGGTTTCCATGTAAAATCTGGTGTGTCTCTCTCTTATGTGGTGCATGTTATTTCTTTCAATTTTATTGCATATTTTGAATGTATGATTAAGTGATTAAAGTAAAAGGAATTTGATTAAGTAAAATATATATCCCATGCTTAACAAGTTTGACATCTTTTTGGGTTTATAAGGTCTCACAACTTTGGGCAGAATTGCATTGAATTTCAATAAACTATTCATGAAATCTCATTTTAAAGGTAAGACATTTGAAATACATGGTTTATGGGGAAAACTCCATAATTGCTTAGTTCACATGAGATGATGAATATTCTTTAAAAAGGGTCTAAAGGATTTGTAGCATGATTTTTTTCCATAGAAATTCAACTAGAAAATTATTGATGATCAACATTCCCATATTCTAAGAATGGGAACCCTCATTTCTTCAATTCTCAAAATTACCCAAGAAGCTAAGCATATTAAATCATTTGGCTACATGGAGAATTGATTAAATTTACCAATACTTATGTTTATATAATTTTTGGTTAATCATTTATTTTTCAATAAGGATTGATACTTATAATTATTTAATTTATTTTAAGTCTTCTTCAAGTTTTATTCAACAATTAATTATTAACCATGGATGGTTCAATGATATGGAGATAGGATTTTGCTAAGGAAGTGTGATTGGATCTTGAATAGACATAAACACAACAAGCTTCACTAAGAATTAACATTATGTTGTGTTTAAGGCATTTGCTTGCAAAATTTTGCTTTAAACTTGTTCAAATTTGCCTAAGATGACCAATGACATCTTTAGAAACTTAGTTTATTACTTGACCTCATAGGATGTCAAATTAAAGTTACAATTTATGATGCCTTGTAGGACATCAAAGTTTAGAATATAGCCTAAAAGGATAGATTTCCACCTCACTAGGCCCCACAATGCCTTAAGGATTTGTTGCATCTTATGTGAGACACTTGAAGCAAATATAACAAGTTTGTGATCTACGTGGAATCATCTAGAGGGATCATGAGAAGCTAGCCATTAGAATTCAAATCTAGGGGCTATGTGTAAGGATTTTATCCCCCATGAGTGAGCCCATCTAATACAAGATACCATGCATCCCACCAAAGTGTAAAATCCTATGATATTTCACTGCATGTCTCAATGGTAACTAGCCATACCCAAGCAACATTCCAAGGTGATGCATGTCCCCCTTGGGTTCATTTGAGGTCACCATGTGTCTGTTCTATGTTACATCCATCCAAAGATCATGTGAGCTCATAAGGTAGACATATAGTTTCACCTAAGTCATTTTATCAATGGTTGATGATATACAACTATCTAAGGTACCTTCTGAGAATGACACTTGGTATAAGAACAAATAATATCCTAGAAGAATGATGTGTGTCCCTTTTGGTCCCATGTGATGACACCATGTGTCATTCCTACACTAGTTCTAGCTAATATCCATGATATCACCTTTGATAGGGACATGTGTCTCCACCTAAGCCATCTGATTATCACAAAGTTGTTGAAAATTATCCACAAGCCTTATAAGAGAGACACTTTTTAAAGAAATCTACAATTTCCCATGAGAGCGATGCATGGCTTTCCCACCATCAATTAGAATTAAGAAACACCACCCAAGAGCTTGATATGAATTTAAATATGCCATGTAGTGAGATACATATGAGTCATTATGTAAATTTTTATTCCAAGAGTCTGATAGGTAATCAAAAGGGACCACCTATCTAGATTTAGAAACAACTGGGCAGCTTAGTCATATTCTAACCACACAAGTACTTAGTTAGATATAAGGTGGTAGACATATGTTGAAAGGTGGAAATATTTAGCTTTAAAGATAAAATTTATGGAAATTTAAATCCAAATTAATTCTAAAATTTATGGAAAATCAAAACCAAAGTAAATCTAAATTGAATTACGATGCAATTAATTGATAAAATCAATAGTTGAAGTTGTTTCAAATATATGCAAAGTTGACAAGCTTGCCATTAATATGGAACAAAATAGGATCACCATCAACATTTCATTAATAAAAGAGATCATTAAAAAGGCTACATAATCAATTCTATTATTATTTTCATTTTTAAGCTATCCATGTTTGCTTTCTCTGCTATTTACACTTTCATAATTTGACAAAGGTTAAGCCATTAGCAAATTTCACTCATGATTACCGTTATTGGAAATTGAAAATTGCATAAGGATATAAAGAGACATTAATTTATACCTAAAGTATTGAAAAATATGGCATAAGTAGGTCCTTATACTCTAGGTAAGAGCATTTCCCTTGAGAACAATTAATTTTTATTTCAAAATAGCTCTTCAGTCATCTTTAAAGATATTGAATTTATTCTTGAGGTGATACCATCTAGTGACTTGCATTATAGTAGCATATATTTTAATGTAGAATCATCTAGGGATTTTGATGATAATGAAAACATGCCTCATGAAATCTAACTATCTTATAATATCCTTACCATGAACATAGTTTCCATAAGGTTGTAACTAAGCCAGAGGTCATGACATGTGATGACCTAGTTTACAGTATTTTTTGGAGGTCAACATGAAAATATGGGATAATTAAATCAATGTCTCAATGGATCCCTATTAATTTCATGGTAGGACCAAGCTTAAAAAAATACTATGACCTTCCCTCACTATAGATAGAATATAACTAGGTTATCATTAACAATTGGTATGAAGTTCACTCCTTGAAGAAGGTCTTGGCTTCATGGGTGACTGACCCAATGTTAACTATTTTCATGGATGATTAAGGAAACCTTCCCATCTAATAATTTAGACAAGGATTCAAAATTTACCTATCCCCCTTGAATAGAATATTTGGTAGTCCAAACATTACTTATATAGGTATAAGGACTATTTCATTGCTACAAATAATCCTAGAATACCAGTAGATTCCCCCTCTTAGGGAAATTATCAATAATAAATTGGTGTATGCAATACATTACACTTTAATAATTTTTCCCCATTATTTATGATTAGCTACTTATTACAATAAATATATGTAACTTCTTAGCTTGGTCTAATTTCATGGTCTCCTAAGCATTTAGAAGTTATACCTTAACTCTTTTTTTGTAAAGGATATTCATAAATTCAGACATAATATGAGAGTGATTGCAAAAGAGTTACACCTAGTGGTCTACTGGTTGATAAATGAATTTGAGATGCAAATGGTTTCCCCTAAAATTAGGAAAACCTTGAAATACATGAGTAATGACTGGTTATACCCAGACTGCATGATTATCAAAATGGAAGGAGTGATGATGGACCTTCTTAGACTACCACGGTCTTTGCTAATGAAGATGACTAAAAAATAAATGGCCTATCAAATTTTGCATGGATTTGATGGAATATTTAAGAGAAATATGAAAATAACCCCCATAAGGTTCCTTAAAAACTAGGGAGGATCAAGATCACCAAGTGGTATGATATTATTGTAGCATCTAGGCATAGGGATTCATACCTATTGCCTAAATATGAATTCAACCCATGGGATCCCAATAATTTCATTACCAAACATATATTTAGATTCAATAAATACATAGTAATAGATTACAAACATAAATAAGAATTCCATGAGTGGATGTATATAGATTCTCTAAATGATAAGGTGGTACTCTAGAATACAATAATGAATAAAATTGAAATGGTGATGAGATTGGATAGGGAGAAGAAAAATTAGGATATTGTTAAGTCTCAACAACCACCAACACATGGGAAAATATATGATGCTGGCTATGAGTAAGGGAAAGATGAACAAGATGAAGACAATATTCCTCTTGTTAGGAATAGGACAAATAGACATCCATAACTTGCCACATCAAGCATTTAGGACTTACCTTCAATATTTGAGGAAGGAGGATCTAGATCTCATCTTGACCCCTCTCAAGAACACATAATAATATCTACATCTACTATGGAAGCTATTTTGGAAAGCCTAGATCAACCTGAACCTACTATTATTGACCTTGAGGAATTAGAACAATACATTGAGCTCTCCATCAAATAAGTGTAGGCACTAGTCGGTAGAAACATTGAGAAAGTATACACAAAGAAAAGGGAGCCTAAGACCACTATGAGAGGATAAGTAACCCCTCCACTAGATTCTCAAGTGACTATAAATCCTATAATATAAGAAAATCTTGTAGGCACCCAAGTTGTGCAAGAACAAGAAATTGTTCCCTCTCTAAAATTTGATCCATCTACTATTGTGGTTACCACTAACACACTACATGATACCCTTGGAAGACAATCCCCTAATGTAAGTACCTCACCACTTCATTATTTTCCAATTACAAGTACATATCAAACTACTTCTACTTTTATATTTTTTCCTCCTTCCATTACTCCCCCATCAATGAAAATAATAGAAACTAACATCCCGCTTATGACTACTCTTGTTGTTGCTTCCACAAGTATCCCATCCATTTTTATTCTCCCATTGGATTTATTATCATCAAAAACTAAAATTACCATTGCTTAATATTTAATTGATACTATCCTAAGCCAAGATAGTAGTTCCTTAGGATTTACCATCCCCCATTTCATTTCTCACACCAATATAAATATTATATACTTATTAGGTACTATTGCTAGTCAAATTTTTAGTTCCACTGCATCCTAGGTAGAAATAACTAGTCCAACATTTTCTATTGGTCCCCCTAAATTGGAAATACCATTAAGGCCAATTTAAAAATATTTCACCTTCCCAAATTCACTTTTACCTGCATCCCCATTCCATGTTTCTATGGCTTTAAAGGTGAGTGTGCCCCAAAAATTACCTTTGTTTATTCTAAATATGAGCTAGTAAGAACTCCATTTAGCATACTTGGGTAGATAAAACCAACAAAATTTCCACATGTCCTTGTTATAGCTCCCCAAAATACACCACCTCTAGTGCCATCTCCATCAAATCTAATGCCTATTGTTGTCCTAAATTAGGTCACAAATATTACACTAGAAGCAAGACAAGAGAGACCTTAGGTAGTCATATCTACACCATAGATTGGAATGAAATATGATGCTGTTATAAGTATCATGAAAAGAGTGTTGAGGAGGTAGGTTAAATATCCCCAATCTAGCTTAGTTATGGGTCATACAAGTGAAGAGTCCCTATTCACTTTAACAAAGAATATGAATGTTGGCCTAAGTAAATTATATGAGTATGTAAATGACCCTATGTCCATAGTCCAAGCCAATGCAAAATACATAATGGCCCTAATGAAACGTATGAAGTGAAAATATTGAGGGAAAAAGCATTGCCTATAGTGTTAGAGAATAGTATAGTCCAAATAATAAATGTAACAATCAATGTCTTCAATTTATACAAGGTCATGAAGAGAAGGCAAGAGGATGGGACTCTGTAGTTTAATGTGTTCATTAAATATGACCAAAGACTTGCACTCTATGATTCCAAGTTGGCAAACTTGGCTAGAGTTGAAAAGAACAAGAAGTTCACAAACCTTACTTGGCTATAATTTTAAATAACAAGTTCACAAACCTTAATAAATTTCTAATTGAATACATCATCCTATCATAGACTATAATTATTAATATAAGGATAATATTGAAAAGGTGGCTAAAACAAGTTAAGGATGTAATTACATCCTTAGAAAAAATAGAGTTTAGGATTTCCCTATTTCTAAAGGATGATATGATCACTAGGGTAACCAAACTTGATGGTATATTTATGTATGACCAAGAGCTTAGGGATAAAATGAAAGTATTTGTTACAAAATTCCAATAAGACATGGCAAATGCCAACACTACCACTAAAGTAATAAACATTGTGGCTTTTACTAACCAAAAGCTAGAGAGGGATAATGATATTGAAGAAGTGTTGATACTTGTACTTGTAGAGCATGGAAATATTATTCAAGAAAATCCTAGCATATTTCAGCCTATGATATTGAATTTTTATTAAATTGACCATGACAACTTAGCATGTACTAAAGTTTGGACAAGGGATGAGGTAGATAAATAAAGGTTGCAATAAGAAGCTAGTCATCAAGTAGCTATACAACAACTCCTTCCATGGAAATAAATATAACCTTAGCAACCTCCTCTAGGGAAACAACAAGTGGAATTGTAACAATAAGTTCCACTTTAATCATAATGGCCATATCCAACTCAACCAAGGCCTTGATAAATATTTTTATTTGCTTTATAAATTCAAATTTGGAATACTCCCTTGTAATATGTGGCATTTTAGTTATTGTTATTTAAAATATAAAATCCACTTGGCTATATTTGGCCATATTTTATGGGCATACTTGGAATTTCATAAGCTTTTTGAGGCCTATATATAGGGGTATTCCCCCTCATTATAATTTTCAAGAATAATTGTTAGAGAATTAATGCAAGACAGATAAGAATTCATGAAATTACTTGAATTCTCTATTGTGTGTTTTATAGTTTTTTTTTCTCATGATTTTTGAGAATTAATGGATTCTTTTTTGCTAACTGATCTAGAAATGTATGCATCTAATAGTTTGAGTTTAACATTAGGCTAAAAAATTTGTTGGTTTATGTGCTCTATTTCATCTTATATGTAGTTAAATGCACTTATGCAATTTGATGTGAATAAGTAAATTTTTTGCATCATATGCATTTAGACATATGAATATCCTTTCCTTTGAAGTCTCAACTACATTCATTTGGCTTTGAGTATTACACTAGGGTTGGTGAGTTCTAGTTTTACATGTTACTATCATAGAGTTTAGAAGAATTGACACCTATAACCCTCTGAAGCCAACTTTATTTTTATCCCTACCCCAATTACCTTTAGATATACCCCATGAGTCACTTTATTTTAGCTCATTCTATAAATATTTATGGTTTTTTTTGTTCTTGGGAAATAATTGGCAAAATTTTGAGTAATTTCACAAAGATTAGAAGGAAATAAAGTGTCACTATTGTATAATTTATTGTCCCTATAGTAGATTCTAATTTTAGACGTATAAGAGGTGTCCATATCTCTACCATTTTGATATTTTTAGTAGTATTTGTGTAAAAAACTCAAGCCTTGAGTCTTTTAGGACTTAAAATTAAGTTTACTACTTTCTTCTTGTTCCCTAGTGATATAGGGAACACATTAAGTGCATCAATAGGAAGGGAAAAAGTTGGTACTAAAAGGAGGGCACCTATGCAATTAATTTCATTCATATATATGAAATTGTAGTATATTTCATTAAATATATGCATAATTGTTTCAAATTACACAAATATTATTAAAGAACACTAAATATTTTTATTCTTTTTATGAATCTTTGCATTCTTTGTAAGCTTCTATCAAAGTTAGTGTTCATTCATATAAATTTGGAAATATATAATTTTTATATCTTAATTTATGTATAACCTTACAATAGGTGAAACAACCCATTATTTAGGCATATTGAAGGTTGTTTTGATCATCTTTACAAAGGTTGATATAAATTTGGTAAATAATATAGATATTTTTGAGAATTTATGCAAAGGTCAATCACTGAGACCTTATGTTTATTGAATCTAGACATTTAAGATCATAATTTATCTAATTCTCTTGGTATTGAGTAAACCTTTGTGTAGCTTTGTGATGAAATATATTTTGAAATGCTTAAATTCTCTTAGATTGTTAAATTGGGCATATAAATGCTTTGCAATGCTGGTCTAACATTGATTTTTGTAGGCTAACATGTGAAAATAATAGTATTTATACAATTATTGAAAACTTTGAGGTTAAAAATATTGGATATTCAAATATCAAGGTGAATCTATTTGATCTAGCTATTAGAGGCTCTTCTATAAGAAGTTGACTAATCTTTGTAATATTTGACACCTGTAAATCCACCTTTAAATTTATTATACTCTCTATTTATTAATACCTGTTCTACATCCTAAAATTACCTAGGACTAGAAATTGATCTCAATATAAAATAAGGGTCCTTTTAACATCCCTAAAAATTCATAAGAAGGTGAGAGAAGACAAAGGTAAATAGAAGAAGTTAAAGACCTAGCCAAATTACACATCTAACCAAAATTTTCCACCCCTCAATTAGTTGGCTCATCCATCAGTGTCCCTAGAATTGTGCATGATCTACTAAGGAACCTATAAAAATATTTTCCTCTCTTCATACCCAATGGTAGAGTAACCATTGAAGAGCATATAAAGTCATTTAAAGCATCTTTGAGGCTACTTAATGTAATTCATGAGGGCATGGATTACTACCTTTTCCCTTTACATTTTGAGATATGGATTATGATTAGTTCCTCAAATTTATAGAATAATCCATCACAAAATGGGATCAATTTAATGATACTTTTATTGCCCAATTTGGTAGGGTAGTAAACTCAAGATTTGTGTATCAATAGTTAACCACCCTCAAAAGGTACATAAATGAACCAATTAGAACAATCAATATAAAGTTTCAAAAACTATATAACATGACATTCCCACCCTATAAGATTGCAAATAATTTGGCTTTAAAAATACAAATAAATGCCTTAGACCTAATGACATCTATCTTCCTAAAAAAGGCCTTGAATATTAACACATTCCCTTCGGCATATGTTGAAGCCATCTATATTGATGATCTAATGCACCTTTAGGGGCATCCCACCTTTGTTATACCAAATAATGAACCAATGTTACTTTAAATGTCCTACCCAACATGAATCAAAATTTTTCTACATTAAATCAACTACAATAAATTAACTAGCTGTTATTAAACCATGTTGCACCCAACCAAAAACTAGGATTCTTTAACCAAGTAAATGTTAGAGCACACCACAAGAATAATATCAATCAAGCACTGGTGCCCATAAATAACACCAATGTTCAAAATGTGACCCAAAATAATAACTCATAGTCTCCAATGGGAGAATGAGATTTGATATAGAGAACCATTCATAAACTCTCTAATGATTTCTTGTATCTCAAGAAACAAATGGGAAATACTAGTGAGGTTTTCAATAGAAATTACAACTTATAGAGATATAATAAACCATTAAATAGGTATAACAATAATAATTAACCCCCTTGAGCAAGTTGTTTGAGATCAAAATTTTCAAGCTATCCTTGCCTAACTAGTTCTGAGTGCACAATACCACCAGACATGGAGAACTAGACTACATTGAATTCTATCATGCATTTAAAGCCATTTAGATCCAAATAGAGGGGTTTCAGATGAATCCCAATAATTAAAGTAGTGTTAAAATATTTGAAAATACCAATGATGCTTTTAGATCTCTAAAAATAGTCCTCATGGTTGAGACCTCTGATTTTCCCAATCAAGATGAAAATGAGTCTGAAGATAATGTTCAAGAAGTACATGCTTTCCAATAATACAAGAGGAACAAATATTTTTTTTACTTAAAGTTCAAAAACCACCTCTACCAAATTACACTACAATTGATAAAATATATACACCTCTTGATGGTAGGACAAACAATAATCCTCCACCCCCTAAAGGTAAGGAAAGTCAACCAATACCAGAAGCTCCCTATACAACATTGAAAGGTGGATATAACATAGTGGTAGATATAGAAAAGATCAAGCCAAACATAACATTTCATGAACTCCCTCAAATCACTGAACATCATTATTTGCTCTTGAAATCATTAAATGAAAATCCTAGCTTTAGCAAAGCTAAGCCATCTCATGCAAATATGGTAATGTATAAGATTAAACATGAAGTTTAACCATTTTTATTGGCTGTAAGGAAATTTGGTAATAATATTCATAATTTCTTGCTAGATTCTAGTTATTTAAATAGCATTATACCTTTATTAATCTATGAAAGATTGGGGTTAAACCCAATCAAATCAGAGAAGGTAGTGGTGCAATTGGATAAGTCAAGATTGAAAGTGGTAAGTGAATTGTTAAATATTCATGTGTAGTTTGCTCATGAACCTCAAATACAATATTTAATTAACATTAATTCATTGAATACATGGTGCTTATGGATTTTTATTGAGTCATGATTTGACTAAATCCTTGAATGGATACATGTCCATTAATTATTCCCACATGTGGCTACTTTGGCATGGGATTCCCAACCAAATCAAGATTGATCAGGAACCCAAAATGAAATACATGATCATTGAATATAATTCAAATAATTAAAATTCAAATTACCAATACTTTTAATTAAGTGTTTACAATCTGGAAAACACTAGTGTTGTTGTAGATGACAAGGTGAAAGAAGAAAGTAAAGGTTTCTAGACATTGCACTTTGATGGTGCACGAGCTAAGTAAGGTTTTGGAATTGTAATTTATATGATAAATCCAAAAGGAAAATAGTATCTAGATTCTTATAGATTAAAATTAACTTTTACTAATAATTTATCAAAATATGAAGATCTTATTTTGGGACTTCAATTTGCAATTAAAAATAAGGTAAAAGAATTGTTAGTCTATGGTGATTTATAATTAGTTGTTAATGAAGTCAAGAGTAGATATCAATGTAAGATCTCTTATTTAAGAAAATATAAATATATCTTGGGATTTGATTGAGTATTTTGACTCATCAAATATTATTTCCCTACCTATGGAGTAGAACTAATTGGTAGATGCTCTAGATTCCATATAATCAAACCTAGTGCCTCTAGAGCCTTTGACCTTATAGGAGTTTATTATGGAAATTATTCCATGCCACTCTATGATATACAATATCAATCACTTCCAATTTTTTAATTATCATAAGTAGATAATTAAACTCATGTGTAACTTTGGCATATTTGAATCCCACATTATTGATGAACAAGATGAGAGTTCTATAAAAATTTCAATGGATAATGAAGATGGAGTAATCCAACTCAAGGAGAATGAATCCCTAAGGGAATGCTCTACTTATAAAGAATATTTTACTTAGATAAGAAAATAATTGAAGATAAAAAAACCAAGTTGAGAAAAAAATATTATAAGCAAGTAAACATAGGAAATCTTGGGAATGAGAAAAGTGTCAACATTGGTTTAGTTTGCATTGATGCAGAGTAGAAGGAAGCCACTTCCATTTTAACCAAGTTAAAATATGTTATTTCTTATTCATATGATGATCATAATATATTTTATACTAGTGTGATTACTCACATTATACCCTTAAAAGAGGCTTATAGACCCTTTAGGCAAAGATAGAGGCTAATGAATCTAGTGTTGGAACCACTAATTTATAAGGAAGTGAAAAAATTCCAAGATGCAAGGATAATATTTACCATATGGCATTTGACATGGGTTGAAAATATTTTTCCTATCCAAAATAAGAATAGATAAATTAGACTCTGTGTTGATTTCAAAAACTTGAACAAATCCTTAGAGAAGGACAATTATCCCTTGCCATCCTTAGATGAGGTCATTTAGTTGGTGAGTGGGTATGGAATGATACCATTCCTTGATGGTTTTTTAGGATAAAACCAAGTCCTATTGAATGAGAATGATATAATGACAAATTCCTTCACTACCAAGTGGGGAACATTTGTATACAAATGAATTCCATTCGAATTGATCAATGTAGGAGTAAATTTTAAATGAGCAATGGACCATGAATTATATGTATTAATAGGTAAGGGAATCATTATATACATGGATGATCTAACATTTTTTTTCTAAAAATAGAGGTGATCACATGATGCATTTAGAACAAGTGTTTGAGAAGTGTAGGAGGTATGGCAATTCTATAAACCCCAATAAAATTATCTAGTGTAACTAAAGGCAAACTTATAGGATATGTAATCACCCAAGAAGGTATGAATATTGACCCTAATAGGATAAGTGAAAATATAAAGGTAAAAATACCCAACAACAAAAAAGTTTTGAAAACTTTCTTTGGCAAGATTAGTTTTGTAATAAAATCTATTTCTGGTTTTGTAGAGATCATAAGACCACTCAACATAATACTGCATAAAGATACAAATATAGAATGGACTGTTGAAGCAAAGAAGGAATTTTAAGGCATTTATGATGTTAATGTTTAAGTTCCTATTTTGATAAGTCCTAATTCTAATAAAGACTTTTATCTATACTCTTTTACTTTTGATCACATTGTTACCATTATTTTAAAGTAGAAAGAGGATGATAAAGAGAACCCTATATCATTCATGAGCACTAACTTGATGAATACAAAACTTAAATATCATATTTTGGATAATGAATCCTACACTTTGGTGAAGGCCATCAAGAATTTTAGACACTACATCCTAAGTAATGAGATGTATGCCAAAGTATCTAATCTAGCTATCAAGTTAATGCTAGGATAAAATGAAATTGGAGAATGAAAATGGAAGTCGATGACCAAACTCTAAAAATATGATATAAAAATAAAATATGCTAATTTAGTTAGAGGCCAAGGTCTAATCGAGCTTATTACAAACACTGATCCATGTATTGACATTTTATAGGTTGAATTAGGCCAAGTGTCTAGTGGTGATTGGTACAAGGATATTGTTCACTATTTGCTACATGGACTGTGTCCCCCATAGCTTAAAAGGGAGTAGAAAAGGGTGATCAGGATGAGATCATATCATTTATGTTTAAATAAGGAGTCCTCTATAGGAAAAACTATGAGGGGATCTATCTAAGATATGTTTCTAGAGATGAAGCCATGGAAATCATGAAGAATTTCCATCATGAACTAGGAAGTGATCACGCTTTAGGGTGTACCAAAATGTAAAATATATCAAGAGTAGGCTACTATTGGCCAACCATATTCAAAGATACCTATGCTCATGTGCGAATATGTCATCAATTTCAAGTGTTTGATCAATGAGAGATAAAGGTTACCATATCTTTGCACCAGTGATTGAAATTTAGTCATTTTCATAATGGGGCCTCAAATTCATAGGAGTGATCAATAATAACTCTTTAGTAGGGCATAAATTATTACTCACTGCCATAAATTATTTTACTAGGTGGACTATAGTAATAACCACTAAGAATAGTAGAGCGATTGATGTCATCAAATTTCTAGAAGAAAATATCATCACTCCATTTGGGACACCCCTATCTTTGGTATGTAATTATGGACCATTATTTATGTCAACCAAATTCACCAAGAGGGCATATGATAATAAAATAGTCATCAAGTTTGCTTCAAACTATTACCATCAAGTTAATGGAGTTGCAAAATCTACCAACAAAAACTTGATGAGTGCCATCAAAAAATCTGTAGAGAAGAAACCTAGAGAATGGTAGTCCCTACTAAATTATGCTTTATGGGAAGAAAAAATAAGATATAAATAGGTGCTCAAGGCATCCATATTCTTACTAGTCTATGGGAAACAACCTATTTTTCCTATCATATTGAAGTTTCCCACCTATGAGTTTATGGCCAAATATATGGAAGATGATGAAAGAGTAGAGTCTTAAATACTAATCATCATCTAAATGGAATATGTTAGAGATAAAGCATTAAATAATTTCAGCAATAATTAGGATGTTGTAAAGATATGTTTCAATAAATAATCCAAATTTAAAATGTTTTGCATATTATATTTGGTCCTACTATGGAATAGGCCCACAAGAAGAAGGGACGACATGACAAATTCACTCCTCTTTAGATTGGACCATATCAAGTGGTAAAAATACTAGGCAAAAAAACATTTAGGCTCAAAGACCTATAATGGAATGACTTAACCTTTCCAGTCAATAGGTAGTATATGAAACATTACTGATCTTATGCTCTATTTCAAACTCCAAAAGGATGATAATTTATTTAGAGTTAGATTAGGTAGGAGTAGAGTAGTTTCCTTTCCTACTTTGTTTTCAGATTGTGTTCTTTCTTGCTTGTATTTTGTTGTCCATTTTTTTGTGTGTTGTATCTTAATAATAAGTCCTTTAGACAAGAATTCATTAGCTCAATCTATGTTAGTTTGGTCCTAAAAATGGGAAGAAGGGATTGTTGGTTTTAGATATTAGTAATCGAAAGATTAGAAACCTCTACCAGTTTTTTTAATTTAGAAAAGTTGGGTGAAGTTAATTAGAAGTTAGTTTTCTCATGAAAATCCTAAGTCATTTTAAGACTGTAAGATAGTTCAGATGAATGAAAATTTTCTTGAACAAGAAATTTAATTTATGTGGACCATCATACTATCACTTAAATTCACTAAGTAAATTACCAATGTAGAACTTGATATGTGAAAGTGATTTACATCTAGACTATGTCTTGACAAAACCTTACACCTAGCTAATTTTGGTTACCAACCATTCCAGTTTATGAATGTAGGTATAATAAAAAAATGGTACACCATGAAGTGAAATCATAAATTACTTTCAAATTCCATGAATGGTGATTTAGGCAATATCTACTGGGGTTATGGACACCTAGATGGATGTAGATCAAGGCCCAAAATGGATCTAAATGTATCATTATTGGGGCTATGGATGCCTGGTGGGAAGCAGAGAAATTCCCAAGCCATCCTCAACTAAGCAAAATATAATTATATAAAATCTAAACAGTGCTTAATTCATTTCATGTTTGATGTATTGAAAATTGAAGCTTATCATTTTTGAACCTAGTGGGAATGGTAAGGAACCTCAAAGCACACACATAGTATGATTTTCTACAAGGTTTAAAAATTATTTCATGTCTGTGGGCTTTCATCAGTTTTGAAAAATAGTTTTGGTATTGATGAAAGATCATAATGAGATAACTATTTTTTTATTTATCTTTGAATAGGATATATAGATTCTAACATTTTATAATGTTTCATTATATAATTCTCAATTTTTCGATGATTAACATTCCCCCATTATTAGAATGGGGACCCTCCTTTCTTCAATTTTCAAAAGTGCCCAAGATGCTAAGTATATTAAATCATTTGACTGCATGGAGAATTGATTAAATTTACCAATACTTGGATTGATACTTATAAATATTCAAATCATTTCAAGTCTTCTTCAAGTTTTATGCATTAATTAATTATTGAACATGAATGTTTCAATGATATGTAGATAGGCTTTTGCTAAGAAAGTGTAACCTAGATATCTAATAGACATAAACATAATAAGATTCATTATATTTTATGAAATTAACATTATGTTGTTTTTAAGGCATTTGCCTACAAAGTTTTACTTTAAACTTGTTTAAATTTGCCTAAGATGGGAAATGACATCTTCAAGAAACTTCGTTTCTCACTTGACCTTATAGCACATCAAATTAAAGTTACAATTTATGATTCCTCACAAGACATCAAAGTTAAAACTATATCCTAAAAGGATATATGTCCACCTCATCAGGCCACACAATGACTTAAGGATTGATTACATCCCATGTGAGATACTTGGAGAAAATATACCAATTCTATGAACTACATGGAATCATCTAAAGGGAGTGTGAGAAGCTAGCCATTAGAATTCAAATCCTTGGTTTGCATGTTAGGATCTTAACCCCCATGAGTGAGCCCATCTAATCTAATCTACTATGGATCCCCATGCATCCCTCCATAGTGTATAATCCCATGAAATGTTGTCACATGTCTCAATGATAACTAGCCAGACCTGAGTGGCCTTTTGAGCAGATGCATGTCCCCGTTGGGTCCATCTAAGGTTACCACATGTATACACTATGTTACATCCATCCAAAGCTCAGATAGCTCACAAGGAAGACAAGTAATTTCACCCAAGCTATCTGATCAAGGTTTGATGATATATAGCTTTTTGAGGTGCCTTCTGATAATGAATCTTGGTAGAACAAAAAATATCCTATAAGAATGATGTGTGTCCCCTTTGGACCCACATGATAACACCATATGTCATTCCTATGATATTTATATAAGAGATACATGAGATTGCCTCTAAGAGGGATGCATGTCTCTACTTGAGGCATCTTATTAGCACCAAGTTGTCTATAGTTGTCCAAAATCCTTTTCAGAGAGACACCTAATAAGGAAAGATATGAATGCCCATAAGAGTGCAATGTGGCATTCCTATACCCAATCAAAATTGAATAACACCACCTAAGAGCTCATTATGATTTCAAAGATGCCATGTGGTGAGATACATATGAATCATCATGCAAATATACATTTTGAGAGTCTATGAGGTAATCAAAATGTGCCACATGTTTGGATTTTTATCCAACTAGGCATCTTATTCATATTTAGGCCACATGAGTACTTAGATTGATTTGAGGTGGAAACCACAGCTTGAAAGGTTGAAATATTTCTCTTTAAATCTAAAATTGATGATAAATCAAATCCAATGTAAAGCTAAAACTGATATCAAATCAAAGCCATAGTAAATATAAATTGAATTATGGTGTAATTAATTACTAAAAGTAATAGTTTGAAGTTGTTTCAAATATATGCAAGGTTGATATGCTTATCATTAATATAGAATGAACCAAGATGACCATCAACATTTCATTAATCAAAGTGGTCATGCAAAAGGCTACACATTCAAGGCTATTTTTATTTTTATTTAAAAGTTATACACATTTTATTTCTTTACTTTATATGATCTCATCATTTGATAAATCTCAAGTCATTAGAAAATTACACTCCTGACCATAATTATTATATCTTTAAAATTGTAAAAGGATACAAAGTGACATTTGTTGCTGCCTAAAATATTACAAAGGATGACACAAGCAAGTATTTCTACTCTAGGTAATATTAGTTCCCCTGAGAATGATGACTTTCTATTTTTGAATGGTTTTTTATTCATCCTTAAAGATACTAAATTGATTCCTAAGGCCATAACATATGGTGACTTGCATTACAGTGGCATATATTTTAATGTAGAATTAGTTAGGGGTATTGATGAGAATGAATATAACAAGCATTTGATATCCTTTCCATTAACATAATCAATATCTACAAGGTTATAGCTAAGCTAGAGGTTATGTCATGCACTAAAAAAGTTTATAGTATTTTTGGGAGGTTAGCATGTGAAGATGGGATGGCTAAATCAATGTCCTAAGGGATCCCTATTGCTTTCATAAAAATATCAAGCTTCAAAAAATACTATGATCTTCCCTCATCTTAGATAGAATATAACCAAGTCATCATTGATAATTGGTATGAAGTGCAATCCCCAAAGAAGCTCGTCTTTATGGGTAACTAACCCAATGGGAAATATTTTCATGGATGATCAAGGAAACTTGCCCATCTAAAAATTTAGACAAGGATTAATAATTGTCCTATGCCTCTTGAATATAATATTTGGTAGTCCATACATTGATTATGTGGATATAAGGACTATTTTATTACTACAAATAATCTTAGAAGACCATCAAACTCCCCCACGTGGGGAAATTACAAGCAATAACTTGGTGTATGGAATATATGACACTTTCAATAATGGTTCCCCCTTTTTATGATGATCTAATTATTAGATGAAATATGTATAACTTCTCAAATGGGTCAAAGTTCATGGTCTCCTTAACATCCAAAAGTTGTGTCTCAGTGCTTTTCTACAAGGCATTTTCATATATTCATATGCAATATGAGAGTGATTGCAGAAGATGTCTACCCAATCCTCTAAAAATCAATAAAATAATTTGAGATGTAGAGAGTTTCCCCTAAAATTTGGAAAACCTTGAAAGACATGGGTAGTTATTAGTTATACCTAGAGTACACAGTTATCAAAATGGATGGAGTGATGGTGGCCCCTCTTAGACTACCAAGGTTTATGCCAATGAAGTTGGTTGAAGAAGAAAAGGCCTATAAAATTCTACATGGAGTTAATGGAATATTTAAGGTTAAGAATAAAATGACCCCCATAATGTTCCTTACAAAGTGGGGAGGACTAGGATCACCAAGTGGTATGATATTGTCATAGTTGCTAGGCATAATGATTTATACCTATTACCTAAAGATGACTTCAGACAATCCCAATAAGGGCATTGCTAAATATTTAGTCATATTCAAGAAATATGTATAAATGGAATATGAGAATAAATAATAAGTTTATGAGTAGATATATAAATATGCTTTAAATGATGAAGTTGTACTCTAAAATATAGTAATGAAGAACATTGAATTGGAGATGAGACTAGATAGGGAGAATAAAAATCAAGATATTACTAATTCTCGACCACCACCAGCACATGGGAACATGTATGATGTTGAATATGAGGAAGGGAAAGATAAAGAAGATGAAGACAACATTCCTCTTGTTATGAAAAGGTGAAAAAGACCTCCATAAATTGCCACTTCAAGAATTTAGGACTCACCTTCAGGATTTGATCAAGGAGGATATATAAATCAACCTAACCCCTCCCAAAGTCCCACAATATTCTCTAAATTCTATATGAGATCCATTATTTAAATCCTAGATCAACCTGAACCTATTCATATTAACCTTGAGGAATTGGAATAATACATTAAGCTCTCGATGGAAGAAATGCAAGCACTAACTAATAGAAACATTCAGAAAGTCTACAAGAGGAAAAGGGAGCCTAAGACCACTATCAGAGGATAAATAACCCCTCCACCAGCTTCTCAAGTGACTATATATCATCTAATGCAATCAAATCTTACAATCACCTAAGTTTTTCAAGAATAAGAAATAGCTCCCTCTCTAAGAGTTGATCCATTTACTACTTTTTTTTGACATAAGTATACAATAAGCTACCCTTGTAGCATAAACCCCCAATATAAGTACCTCACCATTACATTCTTTTCCAATTAAAAGTACATATTAAACTACTTATAATTATGTATTTTATCATCTTAACATTACTCCCCCATTAATGAGCACAACATAAAGTAACATCCCACTTAGGACTACTCTTATTGTTTCTTACACAAGTATCTCATCCATTGTTATTCCCTCACTAGCTTTAGTATCATCATCAATATAAACTACCACTACTAAATCATGAGTTGATACTAACCTAGGACAAGCTAGTGGTTCCTTAGTATTTTCCATCCCCAATTTCATTTCTCATGACACTACAAATATTGCATCTTCATCAGGCACTAGTACTAGTCATAATATTAGTTCCACTTCATCCCAGGTAGCAAAAAGTAGTGCAACACTTGTTATTAGTTCCCCTACATTAGTAAGGCCATTAAGGTCTATTTTAAAAAATTTCACCTTTCCAAATCCACTTTTACCTGCATCCCAATTCAATTTTACTATGGTTACAAAAGTGAGTGTGCCCCCAAAATTGCCTTCATGTATTCTAAATATGGGCCCTACAAGAACTCCATTTGGCACACTTCGGCAGGTAGACCTAGCAAACTTTCCACACATTTATGTTATAGATATAGCCTCTACCCTAGCTACACAACCTTAGTGCCACCTTAATTAAATCCAATGATTATTGTTGTTATAAATAGGTCATAGATATTATACTACCAATAAGATAAGAGAGACCTCAAGTAGTCCTCTTTGTATCATAGATTGACATGAAATTTGATACTACTATAGGTATCATGAAAATAATGGTGAGGATGCAAGTTGAACTTCCCTAATCTATCTTAATTGTGGATCATGAAAGTGAAGAGTCCCTTCTCACTTTAAAAAAGAAGAGGAAGGTTGGTCTAGGTGAATTAGATGAATATGTAGATGACTATTGTGTCCATGGTCCAAACCAATGTAGAATCCACAATGGCCTTAATGAAATGTATGCAATAGGAGTTGAAAATATTGAGGGAGAAATCATGGCCCATAGTGATATAGAATACTATAGTCTAAATAATAAATGCAATCATCAATGTCTTCAGTTTATACAAGGTCATGAAGAGAATGTAGGAGGATGGGACTCTATAGTTTAATGTGGTTATTAAATATAACCAAAGAAATACATTCTATGATGCCAAGTTGGTAAACTTGGATATATTTATAAGAAACAATAAGTTCCTAGACCTTAAGATATTTTCACTTGAATACATCATCCTAGAATAAGCTATAATGATGAATAAAAGAAGAATATTGAAAATGTGGCTAGAACAAGTTAAGGATGTAACTACATCCTTAAAAAAAATAGAGTTTAGGATTTCCCTATTGCTAAAGGATGCTATGGTCACTAGGGTGACCAAACCTGATCATAAAAGTTTGATGACCAAGAGTTTAGGGATCAAATTAAATTATTTTTTGAAAAATTCCAATAAGGCATAGCCAATGCCAAGATTAACACTAAAGTGATAAACATTGTGGCTTTTGCTAACCAAAGGCTAGAGAGGGTTGAGGCTATTTAAGAATCACTGAGACCTATAATTTTAGAGAATGGTAGGATTGTTTAAGAAATTACTAACCTATTTCATAATATGATCTTGAATTTTTGTTAAATTGGCCAAGACTACTTAGCGTACACTGAAGCTTGGACAACAGAGGAGGTAGAGAAATAAAGGTTACAATGGCAAGCTAGATAATAAGTAGTTATCCAACATCCCCTTTTATGGCAACAACTATAACCTAAATAAAATCTTCCATGGAAACAATAAATTGAATTGAAACAACAAGTTTCCCTTTAAGCATAATGGCCATAGCCAGCTCACCCAAGGCAACTAGGGCCTTGAAGAGTATTTTGTTTTGCTTTGTAAATTCAAATTTGTTAATCATGGGATATAATGAGAGGGGTGGGGTGAATTGGTATATCATATATCTTATAAAACATTCCCTTAATCAAATTCCACTTAACCAAATGTTCAAGATATGCAATAAAACTAAAGTAATAAACACCACACAAGATAGAGAGAGACACCAAATTTAACATAAAAAACCAATGTGGGAAAAACCATGGAGAAAAATCTCAAGTATAAGAATGAGCACCAAATCAAACAAAAATATTCAAAAGCACCAATTTTTATGAGCACCAACCCCTTTATTAAGCACTAACACAACAACAATTCATGAGCACTAGCCCACAGGAGCACTAACCCCTTTACTAAGCACCAACACAACAACAATTCATGAGCACCAACCCACAAGAACACCAAACCCTTTACTGAGTACCAACATAGCAACAATTCATGAGCACCAACCCACAGGAGCACTAACCCCTTTATTGAGCACCAACACAATAATAATTCATGAGCACCAACCCATAGGAGCACCAACCCCTTTGTGTATACCACACAACTATCTCTCAATGTTGTTATCTCAACAAATGATAGTTCATTACAACATCTCTTTCCTCTCTCACCTTTGCTCTTCTAAGCTAGATATAATAAATACAAATCATACTCATCTCTCCCATTGCTCTTTTAAGGTAGATATTACAATATCAAATCAAACTCTATCTCACATATTAAAAATGGCTTCTCAAGCCTTTATTTATAGCTTTCCAAATGACCTTTGGCCTTCCCCATTTGTGATCCTTCAATCCTCATGGAAAATGGCACCAAATTTGTATGACACTTCATATCCTTGCCTTTGAAAAGTCATGTGGTGACAATTCATGAGTAAAAGCATCCTTCCCTCTTTTGTCTTTACCTTGGTGACTTCTTGTATTCCTCAAAGTGTCCCTTTGTGAGAAATTACTCCCTTCCTCTTTTGTCTTCACTTGGTGACTCTTGGAATTCCCTAGGATGACTCTTCATAGGAAAATGCATCCCATCCTTCTTTTGTCTTTACCCCATGGCTCTTTGACTTCTCCATGAGCCCTTCTTTTATCTTATATGCAACCAAAAAATATATATGTTAATATTAAATAAATATTAACACACATTAGCCAATATATAACTATTACAAACATCATTAAATGTAATGGGTCCTTTATCACCAATAATGCTAGACCTTTGACATCAATGACAATATTTCCAACAATCTCCCCCTTTGTCATTGATGGCAACCTCAATCTTGAAACTACCACATCATAAATCCTACACATATTGTCATCTAAAAAACCTATAGTAAATCTCCCTTACTATAGTAACCTATACCTATTCCCTATACCTATTTTTGCACCTGTACCTATACCTTTTATTCTCCCCCTTTGACATCAATGGCAAAGGGCATACCTAGAGCTAAAACTTATTCCCCCTTAACTGATGGTAAACCTTAATGGTAAGAAGTAGTATAAAGTACACCCAACTCCTCTTGCAAATCCTTGAATGTGTCCTTTGATCGTGCCTTTGAGAAGATATCTAGTAATAAATATAAATTATTGCATGTCCTTTGAGCATCTACAATCAACTCATTTGAATATTTTTTTCTAATATCATAATTTTTTGTATGAAAATTTAATGTGTATCCCTGATCACATATTCAACTTACACTCAATAGATTATGCTTAAGACCTTTTACATAAAAAACATTCTTAGTCTTGGTTCTACCATTATCCAAACTCAAAGTACCTTTTCTGGATATCCTGGTAGTGGTTTTATCTCTAAATCTCATTGTGCCACCATTGATCTTCTTTAGAGTTAGGAACTTACTCTTATCTCCTATCATATGCCTTAAACATCCACTATCAACTAACCATGGCTAATCTTTATTTCTTACATGTAGAGCTATTTAAACCATCATAGAATCTTCATGTTGTTTCTTCTGCCCTGAACATGTCTAAAACTTCTACTTATTAAATGGAGCTTTGAAACTCTGATCCTTCTTCTTGATGAATGGAGCTTTAAAAATTTAATCCTTCTTAACTGACTCGAACACACTTATATAGTACAAGAGATGGGTCTCAAGTTGTTGCACTTATAGCATACTATGGTCTCTTCATCAAAGCTTGAAAGAGGAAAAAAAGAGTTGTAGCTTTTGCTTGACTCTACTTGACTTTCCTTCTCCTTATTTTTGAAATTGTTATCTCTTTTTCTACATTATAATTTCTTGTGACCATATCCATTACAATAAAAACAATAGCCATAAAAATAAGACCTATTTATATATCTCTGACCTGATTACCTTTTGTAGCTTTATTCACTCTAGCCTTCTCTATTTTAAATATCCTCTATATTCTTCACTTCTCCCCTTTTTATTTCCTCTTTTGTAAGAGCTTCAACATAGCTCTTTTTCTTTTCAAATCCAATCCCTGTCTTATTTGAATTTGATTTTTGACTTTCCAATATCTTATTCAACATGTTAGTGTTATCCTCAAATTTTTAATCACTAACTACTTTATCATTGAATGCTTTCTCAATATCTTCTTTTAAAGAGGCAATTTCAATAACATAACTTTCACATTCTTTTCTTGTTATTTCTAGCTGTGCTGTTAGATATTCTTCATTCTTCTTGGCTTCTTCAAAGTGTTCTTGTAAATCTTCAATTATTTCCTTTGACTCCTGTTCATTTTTCTCAGTCTGGTGCTTTAATCTTTGATTCTTCTTCTCAACAGCTTTTAACTCTTCTAGGGAACAAATGAGTTCTCCTTCCAGATTCACTTTAGCTTCATCCTCTTCTTCTTGATCATCTTCATGTATGGTGATGAATAGAATCTCTTCTTATTCTGAATTGCTGACTCCACTATCTTCGACTGAGCTAGGATCTTTAGAATACAAGCTCTTCTTCTCGATTCCCTTCTTACCTTTGAAATTCTTCTTGTATGTAGAATTTTCTTATTCATCATCATTACCCTTATTTGGGAATTTAGCTAAAAAATGTCCAATCTTTCCTTAATTAAAACATTTAAAAGGTAATTTTCCTTGATATTTACCTATTCCCCTTTTCAGCTTGTGAATGAAAATTGCTCCATTGTCATCTTCATCATCACTAGAACTATCACTTGATTCTTGAATCTTAGCTTTCTCTTTCTTTGATGTCTTGAAATCTACTTGTCTCTTTGAGGTTTTATCTTGTTCCATCCACATCTCATATGCTATGAGAATACCATGAAGCTCATCCATCTTTAGCTTGGCTAAATTCTTCATCTCCTCGATTGCCAAATTTCATGAGAAAATTTACATTGCATAACTTTAAAAAAATTAGATTCACATAAACCACATAAAATAACATTTAAAGCTTTAACATTACATTCACTTGCCTTCTTTTATACTAGAGTACATACAAGTGTTTATGGCTCTTCATATTCATCCACCACTGCTTGTCATATTTTGAATCCAAGGGCCATCAAATAAGTCCTCATTCTTATGCTCCAAAAATAATAATTCATCCCATCAAACAAAAGGGCCTTATTTGTAGAAAATACTTCATGTGATCCAGCCATTGTGATTTCTTGATCTAACTTCAAGCTATAAAACTTTTTAAAAAGGAACCTGCGCTAATACCAATTGTTAATCATGGGATATACTGAGAAGGGGGTGAGTCAGTATATCATATATCTTATAAAACTTTCTCTTAATCGAATTCCACTTAACCAAACATTCAAGATATTTAATAAAACTGAAAAAATAAACACCACACAAGATAGAGAGAGACAATAGATTAACATGGAAACCCAATGTGAGAAAAACCATGGAAAAGAATCTCAAGCATATGAATGAGCACCAACTCAAAAAATAATATTCACAAGCCCCAACTTGAAGGAGTACCAACCCCTTTGTTGAGCACCAACATAGGAACAATTTGTGAGTACCAACCCATAAGAGCACCAACCCCTTTACTAAGCACGAACACAACAGAAATTCATGAGCACCAACCTATAGGATCACCAACCCCTTTGCTGAGCACCAACACAACAACCATGCATGAGCACCAATCCCTTTTCTGAGAACCAACACAACAAAAATTAATGAGAACCAACCCATAGGAGCACTAACCCCTTTGTGTATACCACACAACTATCTCTCAATATTGTTATCTCAATAAATGATATTTCATTACAACATCTCTTTCCTCTCTCACCTTTGCTCTTCTAAGCTAGATATAACAAATACAAATCATACTCATCTCTCCCATTTCTCTTCTAAGCTGGATATTATAATATCAAATCAAACTCTATCTCACATATTACAAATGGCTTCTCAATCCTTTATTTATAAATTTCCAAATGACCTTTGGCCTTCCCCCTTTGTGACCCTTCAATCCTCATGGAAAATGGCACCAAACTTGTATGACCCTTCATATCTTTGCCTTTGAAAAGTCATGTGGTGACCCTTCATGAGAAAAATCACCATTCCCTCTTTTGTCTTTACCTTGGTGACTTTTTGTATTCCTCAAAGTGTCCCTTCATGAGAAATTTTGCCCTTCTTTGCTCTTTACTTGGTGACTCTTAGAATTCCCCAAGATGACTCTTCATGGGAAAATGCATCCTATCCTTGTTTTATCTTTACCCCGTGGCTCTTTGACTTCTCCATGGGCCCTTCTTTTGTCTTATATGCAACAAAAAATATATATGTTAATATTAAATAAATATTAACACACATTATCCAAGATATAACTATTACAAACATCATTAAATGCAATGGGGCCTTTATCACCAATAATGTTATACCTTTCACATCAATGACAATATTTCCAACAAAATTTGGAATATTTCTTTGTAATATGTGGCATTTTAGTTATTGTTATTCAAAATTTAAAATCTAAATGGATATATTTGGGAATATTTTAATGGTCCCACTTAAATTTGCACGAAAATTTTAGGCCTATATATAGGGGTATTCCTCCTCACTATAATTTTTAGGAATAGTTGTTAGATAATTAATGCAAGAGAGATAAGAATCAATGAGATTGTTTGAATATTCCATTGTGTTTTCTATAGTTTATTCTTCTCATGATTTTAAAAAATTAATGGTTTCTTTTCTATTGACTAATCTAGAAATAATATCAATGTATGTATCTATTAGTTTGAGTTTAATACTAGGCTAACAAATCTATTGGTTTATGTACATTATTTCATCTTATTTGTAGTTGAATGTGCTTATGCAATTTGATGTGAATAAGTAACTTTTATGAAAAATATTATTTCATTTATATGCATCACCTTTCCTTTGAAGTCACAATTGTAATCATTTGGATTAGAGTATTACACTAGGGTTGGTGAATGTTAGTTTTACATGTTATTATCATAGAGGTTAGAAGGATTGACACCTCAAACCATCTAAATAAAACTTTCTTTTCTACCCTTCTTTGCTTACCTTTGGAGCTACCCCATGAGTCACTTTAGTTTATCTCATTTTTTAAATATTCATGGTTTGTTTTTTATTAGGAAATAATTGGAAACATTTAGAGCAATTTCACAAATATTATCAAGAAATAAAGTATCATTGTTGTATAATTTGTTGTCCCTACAATAGGGTCTGCTTGTAGACTTATAAGTTGTGGCCATATCTATATTATTTTTCTATTTTTAGTATTATTTGTGTAAGAAACTCAAGCCTTGACTCTTCCAAGACTTACAATTGAGTTTATTACTTTCCTCCCATTCCCTAGTGATACAAGGAGCACATTATGTGCATCGACACAAATGTGTCTACACATCCTTGTTTAAAAATGGTTATTGATGACAACCTATCTATTTTGGTTCCATGACAAAATTATTACCACCAAGAAGATAGCATGATCATGCCATAATATTTCTTCCATGTAGTACACCACTAAACATAATATTGCACATGTATCCATATGCCCAAAAGAGTGAAATTGAATATATGGTATAAGAGATGTTAGAGGTAGATGTTATTGTAAATATCTAAAGTGAATATTCATCCTTGATGGTCATGGTACAAATAAGTATAACACTTAGAGGATGTGTCCAGATTATAGATATCTCAATAAGTACACCATCAAAGATAAGTTACATATTCTAATCATTAATGATTTGTTACATTAATTACATGGTGTTATTTATTTTTACCAAACTAGATCTTCATTATGGGCATCATCAAATTAGGATCATAGATGAGGATATCAATTATATATATTTTATAACTTATGAAGTTAATTATGAGTTTATGGTCATGTATTTTTCTCTCATAAATTCATCATCTACATTTTAGAGTTTAAATAATATTTTGTATTAGGGATTTTTTGAGTAAATTTATGTTGATGTTTTTTATGACATCCTTATATATATATATATAAACTTAGGAACAAAATTTGAGACATGTGAAATAGGTACTATTAGTTCTATAAAAACATCAAATTTATCAAAACCTTGTAAATGTGATTTTGGATTTTATGAGGTGGACTACTTGGGTCATATTTTTTCACATGGGGTCAAAGTAAACCCTAAGAAGATCAAAGCTATGGAGTGACAAGTGACAAAGAACCTCAAGAACCTTTTAATATTTTTTGGGCTAATAAGTTAAAATTATATATCTATAAAATATAATGGTAGCCTAGTATATCCACTCACAATATTGTTTAATAAATACTCATTCTAATGGAATGAAATCACTACCAAGACATTTGAGAAGATGAAATAGGAATGTGCACCATCCATTTTTGTCCACCCCTAATTTTTTCAAAACTTTTGTTGTTGAATGTGATGTATCATAATATGGAATGGGTGTAGTACTCATGTAGGAAGGAAGGCCCATTACATTTGATAGTCATTAACACAAGGTAAAAAATAGGCTCAAAATAATAAATGAGAAATAGATGATGGTTATTGTTCATGTAGTCAATCAATAGAGATATTATCTAATGTGTATACACTTTAAGGTGGATATTAATCATGATAGTCTAAAAAATTATTTAAAACAATGATTCTCATCATAAGAAAAACATAATTGGGTGACTAAAATATGTTGATATGACTTTGAAATAGTCTATAATAAAGGAAAAGATAATGTAGTGGCAAATGTACTATCCAAGAGGGATGAATTAGTTAAAGCATTTTTATGTGCAATGACCATTTAGCAGGTAGATTGGTTAGATGAGGCAAGATATAAATGAGATAATTATAGGGATACACATGTTCTGATTTAAAATCTTTAACATAGTTTTGGTGTTTCTATGGTTTTTTATTGGAAATGGAATGAATTATGTTATACATATATATTATACCTATGTAAATATTTTATTATTAAACATAATATACTTTAGGATATTCATGCATATCCAATAAGGGTCACTCAATATTTTAAAAATATCTCATTTAATCGAGCATGATTTATTTTGGGAAGGTCTTAAGGAGGGTATACATTTTTTTGGTAGAATGCATAGTTTGTCAATAGAACAAAGGTGAAATAATTAAGACACCAATTCTTCTATAGACTTTATCCATCCCTAGACAAATGTGGGAGGAGGTTTCCATGGATTTAATTATAAGGTTGTTGAATTATGAAGGTAACATTTTCATCATGTTAGTTTTGAATAGGTTTAAAAAAAATTCTCCTTTTTCATTATTTATCACAATCATTTGTAGCTAGTACAGTAGTTGTTGATTTTCATAATACAACTCAAATGTTATATGGTACTCCTGAGATCATTGTAAGTGATCATCATACCATCTTTACTAATAAGTTGTTCAATGATTTATTTACATGTTTGGGTACCCATTTGGCTCATACACATCATATCACTCTCAATTTTATGAGGAAATAAAGGTGGTAAAAAATTGTCTAGAAAGGTATATCTATTATTTTACATCAAATATACAAGAATGATAGGTTCATTAGCTACCGATAGTAGAATGGTTGTATAACACTTCATTCCATACCCCTTCCAAAATATATCCATTTTTGGAACTTTATGGTTATCATAATACATCCATAACATCATAATTTAATGTTCATACCAAGGTTAGATCTATTTTATAACACGTTCAACATCAATAAGAGGTATTAGCTAGTTTGAGATAAAATTTGACAATGGCACAAAATTGAATGAAATGGTAAGTAGATTAACATTGTAATGAGAAATTTTTTTATATAGGTGATTTTGTCTCTGTGTTCTCAAAAAAATATAATAATATGTCTTAAAATAAACATAAAAAGGATTAAAAAATTATCCTAAGTATTATGGCCCTCATTAGATCATGCATAAAATGGTAGTGTGGCATATAAGTTAAAACTAACCCATTCCACTCACATACATGGTGTATTTCATGTATCTTGATTTAATAAGGTAATTGGACAAGGATTTTATACCTAGACTAAGTTACTAAAATTGGATGAATAAGGAAGATTCTTTTTGGAACCTAGGAAGATCCTTCACATAGGTACTAAAAGGTTGTGAATAAGAAAGATTAAGGAGTATTTGATCTAGTAGAAGAGTTTGAATTATGAAAATGCAAAATGGTAAGATGAATCATTCATATAAAGAAATCCATAGTTGATTCAATGTTGTAATTTTTTTTTTCTTAATTGGAGGAGCATGTTATGTCCTTAACCTATAACATGTCTAAGGATATGTGTGGTTACATACTTTTCATATTGAATTTCATATTTCTCTATGTTATAAGTAAGGATTTCTTATGTGATAAATGTGTCTAATAATATTATATATAGGAGATGGTGGTTAGTTTTTGATAATCACACCATGATGTCTATTTTTATTACATTATTTTGGATGTTTCCCCTCGATGAGGCTCAATCATATTTATCAAGTATTATACTATTTCTTCAATTATTGTTTTATATATGTTTATTACTATCTTAATTATATGGTATATTATTTCATTTTTGTGAAACATCTAAGTAATTTCATTACAAATGCTTTGATATGGTTGACATAGTTTAATTTCATCCAATAGTTCTTAACTGCATTTATTTGTTTGATGCCATCAGCTTGGCCTAGGTTTGAGAATTTGATCATTATATATAGAATTCATATTTCATTCCAAATATATATACATATAAATGGTGAAATAAAGAAGATGAGTATACTAATTAAATTTTACTTTAATTCTTGTGTTGCATGGTATTACAAATTTCATGGATGCACACAAATATTTCATCAAATAATTGACATCAATTAAAAAAATTCAAATCAATTAAACTTACATAATGGATTAAAATTAATAATTATTTCACTATTATGATTATTAAAAAATTAATTACATAGAGGAAATAATACAAAATACTTTGTAGGCATTACACAAAACTCTGCCTTTCAATAGACAACACAACAATCCTTTAAATCAATAATTAAACAGAATCATATAATTTTGGTCCGAAACACAATTTCTATCCAGTCCCTCCAAATGAGATTAATTATGATTATATGGATGAGGATGGGTAGACTCTAATCTCTCCCAATGTGTCTTCAACTTCTATCAACATTTCATATCTATCATAGGTATTTCCATGTTCAAAACAACTAAGGAAAAGAACAAAATACATTTTAGCATCCACAACCAATATCCAAAATGGAATGTCCACCTATAGGTGGGATAAAAAAGGCCTTTTAGTCTTCTAAAAATAAATTAAATTGTTTTTTGTCCTTTTCAAACTTAGGAAGACTATCCACAAGTGCCAAAACTTATTCAAAGAGATTTCTTGACCAATTTGAGTTATTTACTTACCATATGGCATTGTGTGAAACATTTGTCTTATTCAAAGACCTAATTGGATTTAAACTTAATAATACACACTAATGGAATATTTAATCAATAATAGATAGTTTTAATATTTATTTTAAGTGCTAATACTATTTTTGAATGGATTATACCTAGTCGGATCTCACTTTTCTATATAGACTATGAGCACCAAAAAATCCTAAACTATTAATCATTTTGTGGAGTATATATATATCTATCCTTTCTTTGAAATTTTTATGAGGAAACATATACATGAATAAAAATATAAATCATTGATATACTTTAATCCATACAAGGTGGAGAAATTATCTCAATATGATGGTAAGCTCCATACAAGGTAGGACACATAAGCTTTACCATGCTCCCATTGATCACAATGAAGTTCTTATCACCATTTGTTTTAACCCCAATAACTCTATTCAAAAAATCACATGTTTGGTACAAGTTATATCCTAGGTTCAATAATAAGTGAAACATTTTTAGACAACACTAGTTCCCACATAGAATTAATAAGATCCTTTGGTGTGAGAATCACTACACTAAAATGGTTGTAATCAATGCCCAAACCTCATCCAATATTAAATATCAAAGTCTTGATATTGTATTTGATCAATTTATTGAACCATAATTTTTTTAAAAATTAATGATGAGTTCACAAGATGATGCCAAAAAATAACTCCATCGAGTACAAACATAACCTAACATAGAAATACAAATAAACATCATCTAAACTAAACACACCAAATGAAGGTGAAATAAAAGAAAACAACAATAATAAGAATGAACTCTATTTTTGGTGATGAAAATTAGTTTAGGAACTTGGGTGATCCTTCATCAATAATATACGCTTATATTCTCTAATTTCATTCACACTTTGGCCTTAGATCACATGTGTATGAGCCATAGTTAGAATCTTGTCTTGAAATAAACTAGTCTTTTGGAAGTCTTGGATATTTTATAGGAGGTATTTTGTTTGTTTATAAACTAATTATCCATCCTTTGAGATATTTAAACCACTAAAATATCATTCAAATCACCATTATCCAAGTGGGAGATCAAGGTTCGATGAGTCACCATCAAGTTAATAATTTCTAGCCTTATTCTATTTACTTTAATTCATTTAGTAGATAAATGTTGCTTATTATTTAGTGGATACATATTTTGTGTCCTTCTCTAAGTTATCTCTACACATATATTTAGTGTGGTAAAAATATTACTTTTATTTACCATTTATCCATTTTAGGCCTAGATACCCATTTGTTGACCATGACATCTTACCCATTTTAATCATTATAATCATTCCCATTTAATTTATTATATAATTATATTTTAGTTTTCTCCTTGATTTAATTAGGCTCAAAAGATGCAACATGATATATCATTGGTTGGAAAATGAAATTAAGACAAAAATTTATTAATTTGGATGATGTTTTTGGATGAAAAAGGGAAACCAATTATTTTGCATCTAGTCCCATTATTTTGCATCTTTTGAGCCTAATTAAATCATCCATATTGACATATTTTATTTTACCTAACATATCCTTTCCTATTTGCATTGTCAAATCTAATATATATTACTATTTATATCTCTTATTTACTTGAATACATCATCCAGATCAATATAGTCTATTAGACTTATCATTTTTTGGCTTAACTACATTGGCTAGCTCAATATAGTTTGATTTTCCTAGTATCTGCCTACCTAACTACATTACCCATCTTTATATTATATGCTAACACTTAAATTACTTCTATCTAACTACATTTCCCATCTCTATATAGTCTAATATGTCCTATCCCTATTCTTTACTACATAAACATTGATCGATACAATCTATTTTTAGCCTCTTTCCTTTTCCATCATGTACTACATATTTGTTGAGTCTGAATATACAATTCAAAAAGATATGATGTACTTGACTAATTATCATAAGGTGTCTAAATCTCACTTTAGCTATTCTACCATGTAAAACCACTATACAAGTTATTTTCATGTAGCCACTATAACTAATAACTATGTTCTAATTACTTCTAAATCTCTTGATCCAATTAACTATACCCTACACATACCTATCATAAATTATGAGAGTGGTCTTGAGTATACTCCTAAAATTATCATCTATATTAATGAGCATCATGAGCATAGGATAAAGGACCCTACAGTGATTTACCATCTCATGGTGGGACATCATGTAGAATATCCTCCTTCCCATACTCATTGCAATTCTACTAGATTTAGGTCAAGTCATTTGTTTTACTATTTTTGGGAAACTAAGTGTTTAATTTCATAATTAGTAAAGGGGTCTAGATTATTGGGAAATTAGTAAATGAATATACCTTGATTAACCTACTAATTTATTAAATCTAGAAGTGCTTAGTTAATTTATAAAAATAGTAAACAAGAGGAAAGATAATAAAACTTGTAATAGATTGAGATGGAAGAATCAAAGATTGATATTTGTTGAGCTAATTAGGTATACTATTGGAAATAGGACCTAAAAGACTATTTTTTGTCTAAAAAGTAGCACCAAAAATTAGACACATTAGGGTCCAACACTATAATCTTGTTTTTGGCACTATAATCCTTTTGATGTACTCTTGTTGATCTTTTTAGGTTCTATTCATCTGCTCTAGGAAACCTTATATACCAACTTTCAGGTCCTAAAAGTCATTGAATCTCACTATAGGTTTATTTCAATATTTAATACATGTACTTGTATATGCACATAGAAACAAAAAATAGATCAAATTCCAAATGGGGAAAAACTTGGTTAGGGGAAGAATGATCACACAAACTAGAACCCCTACTATTCTAATTATTTCTTACATTAACCCTCAAGCTAGGGTCTCAGATCCATTATAGTTCTTCTTTAGGAAACATGCTTATTTAATGCACATAATTGATGAAAAAATGAAATTCACTTAGGCCCTTCCTTGATCAAGCATGCAAATTTAAGTGTCATGTAAAGAAGTTGAGCTATACTTTTGACTAATTTTTACTATGTCTAATGTGCCAAAGTAGTAAGTGCTAGCAATAAAATGCCTTGTGAAGTCCTTTAGATAGGAGACTCTTTATTTAATTTTTTTTTATCTTTATTTGCATTTGGATGACAAAGGGGAGACTTAGGAATGAATCAAAGAAATGGGATAGGACCTATCTGGTAGATAAAAATAACTATTAGAAGTCATATTAACCTTGGAAATATCATTGAATTTTGGACACCATAGGTTTTAGTGCTATAGTCCAGTTTCCAACGCTATTATCTAGGGGGTTTAGGACCTAAGGGGATGGGTTATGGTCCAAAAGAGGTCTCTAGGCTTGAAAGGGTTAAACCTGGTAAGCTATGGATGACTGAGAATTAGAAAAGAGATGTCTAGGGAATATAGTGAAACCAAGATAAGATAGATAAAAGGACCTGACTAAATACGAACAAAGCTCATATTCTCTAGTTGGAGTCTATTGTAAAAAAATATTAAAAAGACATAATATGTGTGTTTTCTTGACCAATTTAGGGTGATTACATTTCCCCCCCTTTTATTTGAGTGATGTAATAAAATAAGTTACTAAAGTAAAATAAAGAAAGAAGATGCATACATAGACTTACCTATGTGAAGATAAATGTGCTAAAAGGATTCAACTTCCTAACCAAGGAAGTGGATTAAAGAACTAAAATAGTGCTTGGAGAAAAAGAAGGAATCCATGTAATAGATTCCCCTTGTACTAATTCTGAATAGTTCCTAGAAAAGACAAGGAATCCTTTTAATAGATGCTCAATGTATTGAATCTGATTAGTGCCTAAAAAAGAGAAGGAATACCTATAATAGATGCCCCTTATACTAAATATAAATAATCTAAACTAGATTTCAGAAGTTCTTAGAGGTCCAAAACCAATGTTTGTCCTCTATCCCACACAAACTCTTAGGTCTGAGTAATATTATGGACTAATCACTACAGATGACCATATGGTCCATCCTGGTGACAACCTAAGTAATTCCTGGGTGAATACTAAAAATGTTGGTAAAATTTGTAAGAAAATGACATGTCCTTCCATTTCAATCTATATAATCTTGGAAGATGAAGGACATGAACATCTATGCCATGTCCTTAAATCTGGTATGCAAGTGATGTGTCTGATAATCTAGAAATTTGTATATTTATAAACTAAGGGTGTATCCCTCTAAAATGTCTTGCATAATGTTGATTGGCCCAATGTAGTCTAAATAATTATATAATTTAACCAATATAAGTTGAGTAAATGCTAAGTGACCCTTGGAGTCTGAACCACTTGTGAAATCTTTGACCAATCTGAGTTGAGTAATGCTAAGTGACCCCTAGAATCTGAACCACTTGTAAAATTTTTGACCAATCTGAGCTAAGGACTGTTAATTAACCCCTAAAGTCTGAACCACTTGTGAAATTTTGACCAATCCAAGCTGTGTAATGCTAAGTGACCCATGGAGTTTGAACCACTTGTGAAATCTTGACAAATCTATGTTGAGTAATTCTAAGTGACCCCTAGAGTCTGAACCACTTGCAAAATTTTGACCAATTTACCTAAGTACATAGTGTTGTTAATCTAGATATTGAAGGTGTAAAAACCATACTAAATGACCCATGTAGTCTGAATCAATAAATGTTTTGATCGTTCTAAGCTGAATCTTGATAGTTTGACTATTAGGTGTGTAGAAACCATGATGTACTAGATAAAATTGTGGAAGTAGGGATAGTATAAATGATGGCCCCATTTTGGGGAAAGAGATGAAATCCAAGATAGAGGAGGTTGAGCCAAAAGTGATGATTAGTCATAGGATGTATAGAAACATGGATGGCATGTAATTTGAATAAATTGAAGGTTAATTATTTAAATTGATGAGATTGAAGTACTAATAGTGAAAGGTATATTTGGTTGATTAGGATCAACAATGGCATCTAGGTTTTATGAGTTATATAGGAGCTATCATGCCATGGTAGGCAAATGAGGTAAAAATAGATTGAATGGGATGAACTATTAATTTGATCAAACATGTTGGGTTATTTGAATGTCTTGAATGGGTATTTGATTTATAGGGACTAATATAGGTACCAAATATGTGTAGAAATTTGTGTGTCATAGTAGATAAGCAGTGCAGTAGGAGAGTGAGTCCTACTTTATTACAAAGGTGTTATAGCATTATGAGTCTAGGGAATAAAATAGTTTATAAAATGGAGCTATGGAGCTCAAGTTATGGGAAAAATAGGATGTTTTTTTTGTTAGAAAGGGGTTTGATATAAGAAGGATTTGACTAATTCATGATTTATTTGCTCATTACATAGTTAGAGATTGGAGTTCTAGAGTGAGAGGACGCCAAGGAGATGAGTACCCATTGTGACTCATTATGAGCAGTTGGTTACTCAGATTTAGGATGGCGAAGGGATTCCCTTGGTGAGTAAGGGTAGTTTTCAACTTTTTTGTGCTCTTAATGTCTAATTTTGGCTATTTTTAGCTATTTTTATCCATTTTAAAGTATCTCTAAATTTCCTTGAATAGTTCTAACACTAATGTCCTAGGTTCAATGCTATTATCCTTGATTTAATTCTACTATCTAGGTTTCAGTGTTGTTGACTAGTGCTAGTATCCTTTTACAATGCTAATGTCCATTATGGATGAATTTTTCAATTTTTGAGTTATTCTTACTTTGTATTTCCTAGCTATTTATCCTTGACATGGTTTTTTGACATATAGTCTATTTTTAGTGTTTTTCAAGGCAAGGTGTGGATGTAAGACTTTCATAGATGGCATGTTATGGAGACTCTAAGATTTATACCATTATCTATTGGTGAACATGTTATTATGGATAGGGTTAGGCTAGGTCATACATGTGATCTTGGTACAATGAAATAGGATAGATATTTGATCACCACCTTATGTGAGAGGTGGAATCCTGATATGTGTACATTTTGGCTTTTGATAGGGGAGATTATGGTAATTCTGGAGGATGTGAATTAGATTTTACACTTGCCGATCAGTGGGTAGAGAGTGTCACTATAAGATGATATAAGTGTGGATGTCTTTGATCGAGCATCAAGATAAATTTTAGGATCACCTATAGGAGTACATCATAAGGGTAGTGAGAGTGATATTTTACTATTGATTATTGTGCAGTCAAGTGTTCTATGCCTATGGAAGTGGTTAGCTATACTATTGGCTTCTTTTATTGTTGTGGATGGTAGTGTAGTATCTATTGCTTATAGGATGCACAGAGTGGTTTAGAGTATTGAGATGTATGGTATCATGTTGTCATGGGGGAGGATCATGCTTTCTCATATGTACATATATTTGTATAGATTTACATAGGATTATTTTAGCGGTGGTGTGGGTACAACCACTTTGTTGCATTATTGTGCCTATGAGAATATAGTGGTTGTGTGACTGATTGGATTACTAAGGGTAAGTTGGGCATATCCACATCTATTTTAAGAATATTAGACTAGTGAGTTGGCTATATGATCCCCTAGGATAAACCACTATAGGTAGTTTCTAAATAGATTTGTGGATGATGATATCAGATGGAGGACCTGTAGAGGATTTCTTAAATGGCCAGAGGAAGAAGAGTAGTTGTGGCTCATGAGAGTGAGTTACTGGTTACATGATCATTTTCCTAGATTTTATGAGAACTTTTAGTATGAGCATGTGACTAGGTAGTTTGGATTTTGATAGGATGTTCATCTTGTAGCATGGGTATGGTTGAGGAGTACATGAGCACTAATGAGAGTGGGATCCCATCCTAGACCAACTGAGGCAAAGTTGGCACCATTGTCATTGGATGCACAAGATGAGGCTATAGATCTTCTAGATAAATGTAATTTGGGATGCATTGAGGGCTAAATGGTGTGGTGGTCAAGGCATCGATGGGCTCCATTATATCCAATTGGTGTACTAGATGTTCTTATATATGAGTAGCTTGAGCTGATTTAGAGGGTGGTAAGTGAGTGGTTATATGTGATCTTGCACCTTGTATGTATGATCTATTATTACTTGTGGATTATGTTTAACTAATTAGAGTGTAATGTTATGTACCTAGGTGAGGTGGTGGATATGTAGGGTGAGGCACATGCTAAAGTTAGTGGTGGGGATGATGTCTTCTAGGAGACTATTATTTAGTTTACACTACATGAGATTACACAACATGTTCCTGATGATGTTGTGAAGGAGGGTTTGATAAAAAGAGCTATTGTTATAGCTGGTGTTTGTGCTCACTTGTTTGATTGAGATTTTATAGTTATAACTACCTATGTTAAGGTAGTAAGAGAGAGAGAGATGAGTTGAGAGTTGAGAAAGATAAACATAGGATGCCTCCTCCAAATCATGGAATGGTGAGATCCAGGATTGTGGATGACTATATGGATCTTTAGTGGTGACATGCAAATCTGTGTGAGGTGTATGGTCATTTATTGGAGTGAGATACTTAGTGAAAGAGGAATTTAGGAGCTCAAAGAGGTAGAGAGTCATCAATTGTTAGACATCATTATGGGACTATCACTGGAGGAGAGAGTGAGCTTTAGAGTGAGGGAATTACCCCTATTTATGATTTATTGACCCTGACATGATGTATATGTTTTTGAAAACTTTATATATAAGTCCCATATATATATATATATATATATATATATATATATACATATACATACATATATATACACATATATATACATATATATATACATACATATATATATACATACATATATATATACATACATATATATATATACATATATATATATATATATATATATATATATATATATGGGACTAGCACTAGAGGAGAGAGTGAGATTGAGAGTGAGGGCATTACCCCATTTATGATTTATTGACCCTGACATGATGTATATGTTTTTAAAAACTTTATATATATATACTAGTTTGACGTTGAAACTCATGTTAAACTTGCATTATGGTTTCTAGAACATACTAGTATTGTAGTGTTTTGATTTGAAATAATTTATTTGATGTTGTTAAAGTTGTATATGCTTGGTAAATGGTATTTGGGATATGTGATTTGATTGTTTTGATATATTCAGTAAGATGATATTTAGGATATGTTTATATGTAGTTGTTTTATTTTTAATCATATGTATGTGAAAATCTTATTGGGTTTTTGTAATTGGTAAAATTGATTTGGTAAAATGAATTAGTTTGTAAGTAGGATATAAGTAAGGTCTAGATTTTGAGATTGATAACTTGTTTAGATAAGTTGAATTATTTTGAGATTGGTAAAAGGTTTGTATTAGTTGAGATTGTAAGATATGGACTTTAATAGGTTGGTTCTTGGCTAGGGATGGCTATCAAGGATTGGGAATGTTAGTTGTTAGTAGAAGGGAAAAGTAAGATAGCCTTATGTGTGTATTACCTTCCCAAGAATGACTCAAGAATACAAATGTTAACTAAGCATTTGGATCCATCTTTTCCATGCTAAGTGAATTTATAAACTGATTATGAAATGAATGTATGTTATATCACACTCTATTAAAACACTATTTGAATCTTGACGGCCAAGTGAACAAGTGCACATACTTCTCATGCTATGTAAAACCCTGTCCTGAGTCTAATGTTGAATGTGATGCACTAACTATAGTAGGCTATGATAACTCTATAAAATTCAATCTAATTGGATATGTTGTTGTCCTTTCATGTTTTAGAAAATGCTAATTTGATCTCAAATGTAGTGGATTACTACATGAAATAGGACCTAGAAAGTCTAATAAGAGTGAATATCTCTCTAGAACTATAGTTTGCTATAGTGCATGTGAATCTATTGGATATGTATATGGAACTATACTATGTATACCATGGAGTATACTATTATATATGGTTTGTTTATGTTGTACTAGTTTCCAAACTTTATGAATAGATGGGATAGGATATTTCTTGTGAGATTTTATCCTAAAACCTACATTGTGCTCATGATAAGTGACCAATGATTCCTATAAAGGAATGTCATAGGATGACTCATCCATGGAGGAATGAGGTCTAGTGTTCTATAATGGAGGATATCTTTGTGTCTTCTATGTAAATTCTATAATACCATCATTAACACATCTACAATTATGATCTAAAGTCTAGAATAGGTATATGTATTGTGTCCATGAATATGATGATAATTACAAAAGGGTCAGAATGGTTGTCTATGTAAAAGATGTGGATCTCAACAATGAGTATAAGGTCATGTAATTAACCTCCTATCTAGTACTATTTATAATATGATAGATGTGTTATCCCACTCTGAATCAAATTGTAGTGCTGTTGGTTGGTAATTCTCTATATTGCATATTGTGGGTGGTACTCTAGAAACTTGTTCTTTATTCTTGATTATTTGCTTTTCTAGTTATGGTCTCCTATCTAGTCTAAGACATGGTGGATGTTGAGTGATAGAATCTATATTTGAAGATGCTATTATGAAGTCCAGAGTGATCTAATCAATAGAATCTACCTTAATCAATCACATTTTCTTTTATAATGCTAGAACTATGTAACACAAATGTCTAAAATAAGGCGTTGTCTGATATAGTAAATGCTCAAGGAGAGGTTTGTGAAGACCCTTGATAAATATATGTTGAACCTATAGATCTATTGGTTTGTATATCAATCTTAACAAATGAGCCTTAAATCTTAAGATATACTCACTTACTAGCTTTGAAATAATTTTGATGTAGTGTGGCAAGTTTCTCATATGTAACATGATGAACCATGTTTATACTACAGTTCTTGAGAAAACTCTCCTCTAGATCATCATGTGTATGCAATCAACCAAGAGGGAGTAGATGAAAGAACCAATTTTGTGCTTCCCCCACTAATGTTTACTGAAATAACTTGAGTAGAATCAAAGGGCTTACATGAGTTGGAAAATCCTTCCAAAAGGCATGAAGATATGTGAATGGATCTCTAGTTCCATCAAAGTGAGGTAATGATGGTGTCTAGAAATTCTTAAGAAATGTAACTTTTATGAATGTCTTTGGAATAGGGTTACCATGTAGATCATTACTATCCATCCAATATTTATAAGCTTTGTTTTCCAACGTAAGTAGATGTTCTTGGTGTTGTAATTCGCCAACTACATGCATCAAAGAGATGATACCTTGGGATGGTACATTAGTATCTTGAAGTGGTTCATTCAATCATTGAATTTGATTGTTAATTTTGACCATGGGAATGCTACATTTAGTAATTGGATCATAAAGAGGTGGTGTACTCACTTGAACCTTGGGAGAAATGGTAACTTGGACCTTGTGAGAGGGATATGGGCTACCATTCTATTTGGGTGATGGGTGAGAATTGGGTTCTCCTATAGTTAGGGGTGACTTGGGGGATTAATTGGTATCTTTATGTTTTAGTGAATCATTTTATAAATTAGTAGATGTGCTTGTTATATTAACATGTGAATGATTGGAAATAGAATCATTCATAGTTTTAGAATCAACATTTTGGCATGCATGAGACTTGAGAGAAGGGTTAGAATCATGAGATGCAATTTCTTCTTCATTATATACATAGTAGTCATCATTATTCTATGCATTATCAAAATATTCATTTTGTTCATTTGAAATAAAATAATTTGAATCATCATTTTCATATTCATCTTCATTTGTGTATTCATTTCCATCTTCACTATTGTATTCATAATCACTTCCATCATTTCTAGGAAGAGGTGAAAGAGAAAGATTTGATTCCTTTGTAAATATGCAATAATTTATCATTAGAATTTGGAATATCATGTGTATCTATGCTATCTATGGATGGAATATATAAATTTCCTTCATTTTTAGCATGAGAAGTAAGAGTAGAAGAGTTATCATTTGAAAATTCTTTTGAAAGTAGAGTTAGGAGCATACAATGTATAATTTGAATTATGCTTTGGTAATTTGATTCTACTGGATTTATATTGTTGTATTTTAAGCATATCAATAAAAAAAAGTAGAGAGAAATTAGGTTCACGTGGAAGTAAATCATCACCATGAGATGTTCATTTGAAAGTGCATGATTGCTTTCTGCATTGTGCTTAGGAGAATGAGGTGAGAAGTATTTTTCCCATTTATCAAAATTATTTTCATGAGAAGAAGGAAAAAAAGGAGATGGGTTTAAGAGAAAAAGATCCATCTATTTATAATTCATCCTCATCATTACGTACATCATCATATCATTCATTACAACCATATTCATTATATTCACTATAAATGAAATATTTTTTTATTGTTTTAGCTAATATGATATTTAGAAAATTTGTCCAATCATTTTCATAATTGTAAAAAAGTTTGATAATTTTATCTAAGGGATGAGAAGGATGAGGTGCCTTTGTAGCCATTTTATCACCAAAGAGAATTTTGAAAATTACTATGAAGCAAATAAATTCACAAAGAACTACTAACATTGAATTTTGAAAACTACTTTTTCTAACCCAAATAATTTGCAATAAATTCAAAGTATTTTTCTAGAAATTGGAAGGGAGAGTAATTTGAATTTTGAAGACCTAGTTTGGCAATCTAAGGTTTTTAGCTAGGGTTTTAGAATTTTTTGAAAATTATGAAATAATTTTATATTCTAAAAATTATTTGAAATGGAATAATTGATATATATATATATATATATATATATTAGAATTTTGGAAATTAATTTTTTGCAAAAGAAACTATTGATTTTGAAATTTTGAAATAATTTTTGGCAAGGTAATTGTTTTACAAAAATTCCAAAATATTTGTCTAAAATTGGCAAGGAGGTAGGCTTGTTGTTAGATGACATAGTTTTGAAAACTAGGGTTTTAGTGAATTTATTGAAAAATTCTTAATCTATTTATAGTTTTTTATTTTTAAAATTAGGAAAAAAACAAGAAAATATTACTAAAAATTTGAGATAATTAGACCTAGGGTTTCTAGGGTTTTTTTACCAAAAATTGAAGTAAGTCGGGTTTATCAAATGTTTTACTATTTTTGGGAAACTAAGTGTTTGATTTCTTAATTAGTAAAAAAGTCTAGATTATGGGGAAAATTAGTAAATGAATGTACCTTGATTAACCTACTAATTTATTAAATCTATAAGTGCTTAGTTAATTTCTAAAAATAGTAAACAAGAGAGAAGATAGTAAAACTTAGCTTGTTTTGGATTGAGATGGAAGAATCAAAGATTGATATTTGTTGAGTTGATTGGGTAGACTATAAAAAATAAGACCCAAAGTTCTATTTTCTATTTGGATAGTAGCGTAAAAAATTGGAAACTTTAGGGTCTAATGCTATATTCCTAATTTTTGGCACTATAGTCCTTTTGATTTGTTCTTCTCAAACATGCTAAGTTTTATTCATCTGCTTTGGGATACTCTATATACCAAATTTTAGGTCCTAGAAGTCACCAAAGCTTGATATAGGTCTCTTTCAATCTTCAATACATGTAATTTTTTATGCACATAGAAAAAAAAAGATGAAATGATAAAAGGTGAAAAAATTGGTTAGGGGAAGAATGATCACACAATCTATAACCCTTGTTCTGATTGCTACCTACATTAATCCTCAAGATAGGGTCTCATATCTGATGTAGTTCTCCCTTAGGAAATGTGATTAATTAATGTGCATGATTGATGTAAGAATAAAATTAACTTAGGTCATTCCATGATTAAGCATGCAAATTTAAGTGTGATTCAGATAAGTTGATCTATACTATTAACTAATTTTTATTATGTCTGATGTGCCAAAGTAGTAAGTGCTAACTATAAAATGCCTTGTGAAGTACTTTATATAGGAGACTTTTTGTTTCAATTTTTGGTAATGAATAAATGAAAGGGGATAAGACCTATCTGGTAGAGAAAACTAATTGTTGGGGGTCATATTGACCTTAGACAATAGCACTAGAAACTAGACACCCTAGGTTTTAGCACTATAGTCTAGGGGTTTGGGACCTAGGGGGATGGGTCAAGGTCTAAAAGAGGTCTATAGGCCTGAAAGGGTTAAACATTTTAAGCTATGAATGAATGGGAATTAGAAAAGAGATGTCTAGGGAATATAGTGAAACCAAGATAAGATAGATAGAAGGATCTAACTAAATATGAACAAAGCTCATATTCTCCAGTCAAAATCTCCTATAAAAGGATAATGAAAAAACATAATATGTGTGTTTTCTTGACCAATTTAGGGTGATTACATCATTACGTTAATTACTCTCTTCTTTCTCCCTCTACCATGACTATTTGACACAGTCATATCGATGTTAATGCCACAACTAGTATATCTCAAAAACTACTCAAGATTCCTCTTCTAGCCAACATATTCTCAACTCTCACAAAATTTTGTTGCAAGCCATTAACCAAATGACTACCTTCTAAACTACTAATTCCATATAAATGATTCAAATGAAAAATAAACTTTTATAAATGGAATTTTTTCCCTAAACAACCTCATCAGGGATTATAAAATCTAAATACCCCCACCTCGAGATGCACATGGAAATATAATTCCCCAACCTCCACTTCTTAATAAAAAAATTAAGCATACTTAGAACAAATCATTAGTTCCTTAAATTAAAAACATAGACATATGTGGTATCACTCATAATATCACCTATAATGGGTCTATTTGCCACTCTTTGCATTTGAAAGCTTTTATAAACTTATACAAATATTTGATTAAAATAAACACCTTTGTAGCTACCGAGATTCTAGACAAAACCTTTTTAGGTGATGCCCTAGAATTATATAATCAACTCAATCTAGCACTATTTTTATGTTATAATATTATTTAATGCATTGGTTTAGAAATTTTAAACAAATGATATTCCTAAAAACAGCTTATGCCATTACATTAATTAAAAACAAGTAAAATCTAAAACTTCCCAAGCCTTTATCAAGCATTGGAAATAATTATCTAACAATTATGAATAAAAAAATTAGAAGACAATCTCTTCCACTTATTTGTCAATGCTCTCCATCCAAATCTCAAATACAAATTCAAGATTCTCTCTAAAATCATTTGAATAATCCCTTGATCAATCCAAACATCAATACTTACTCATGAGATAATGCAAGTCTTCCCAACCTATGTATGTCACTTGTATTCTTATGAAGTCTAAAAATAATATGTTACCAACGATGGTGTGATGGATACATACAAATCTACACATACCATCCATGATATTCTCCCTGTAGACATTTAAATTTTGCCACCAATGGCTTCGTATCTGACTTCAAAACAATTCTTGCCAATCATTGAATACCTAGCCCAAAAATGTATATTAGTCTTAAATTTGGCTTTATAAATTTTCATTAAATAAATTTGGCCTATTTAATCAATTAAACAAGGCAAATACACACATTGAATTAACTAAAATAAATAAAATGACCAAATGCCTAAAACTAATTGACTAACTTGCACACCCTAATCAAAATCAATTAACAAGTTAAATAAATTTCAAATCCTAATTGAGTTCACCCATGAGCTAATAAATCAATTACTAAAAAGAAAATTTAAGAGCATCTTAGAATATTTTAGAACACACTCATTACCTTTGTGAGTTATCACTTGATGAAAATATCTAAATGAATATTCTAAGAATATGCCAAACTCAACCAAGCTTAATAAACTCAACCACAATTATATTTAACACATTCCAAGGGATTTGAAAACCTATAAAAGCAAGACTATATATCTTCATTTAGATATCTCAATCAAATTAGATTTATAATAAAATTTATATTCAAGAAGATAAAATTCTAGTGTTATAATGTTGAAATTGATTCAAACCATATCAATCAAGCCAAACATTCAACAATGGTGCACAGAGGAGATGATGTTAGTCATATGTCATTGATAAAGACTTCTTATCCATAAACTAAGAAATCTGATAAATAAATCATTTATATCTCTCAAGGGAGGTAAATATTGTTGATCTTTGCATTTTATTTGGGTTTTCAATTGTTGTTGTTCATTAAGCTCCCCCTAAGATCTAGGCTTAGAGATGTTAGTATGTTAGTGTGTTGATTTCATGGTTTTATGAACTAACACTTGATCAAACATCCCATCTTTGTAAAATTCCTTGATAAAAAATGGCATGACCGATGGGACTATCTACATGATTTTTCAACCCACAAATTTCTTTGTATTTATAGTTTTAATTTTTTTTTTTTTTTTTGATTTGCTAGAGTAAAAATGACCCATAAATAGTTAATAAATTTTTATTTACTTAATATTTTTTATATAAATTTTTGTATGAGTATATATAAATATGTTATTGATATTATCTAAAAATTTCAAAAAAAAACTCTTTATATTTTATAAGTTATAACTCTTTTAGTGAATATCACTTTCTATTTTTTATTTTTTTTGTAATAAATGTTAGTATAGAGATAATATTTTGTTTGTTATTCACTTGTTTAACCTAAATTTTTGTAGATAGGTGTGCCATGTAACTATAAATAACCTCTAAAATTTTCATGATGAATGTATATTTTAAAATTTATGGCTAAATTATTGACTATAGATTTTTATGATTTTTGTGCTCAATTTTTTTGTTTTTTACCTTCTAACTTGTTTGCATGTTTCATAGGTTTATTTTATTTATTAACAGTTTTTTTATATTTTTTTATATTTATACTTTTTATAACCTTTTCCTAACCTAACATGTTATCTTTTTTTGTATTTTGCCTTTGAGTCAACAGATTTTACCCTTCAATGTTGCTTGTCTCATTAGATAAATAAGCTTCAAGGCTAAACAAAGTTCTGACCTTTTCTTTATAGGACCTAGGATAAATTTGTATGTATAAAATGAAATAGGAATCCTTTATTTTGGTGTTTAAATAAAATTTTTAGGGTTTTTTATTGGTTAAGTTTTGTGGTTTCTTTCAAAGTTTTAGTGCCAAGGGGCTAAAAGAACACCACCACACCTTTTTTTAGTGCTATAAAATTGAATACACTTCAAAGTTTTTGAAATTTGTTTTCATTACATGTTTATTCTAAACTTTTTTGAGTAAATATGGAGTTGTGTGTATATACTCTCCCATCCGTCCTCTTTACAAAAAAATTTGGATCAAAAGCGTCAACTTTTTTTGGGTGGTTTGCAATTATTTACATTTTCACATCTTAAATCCATGGGGATAGTAATGAATCTAATCAAACACTTTCAATTTGGGGAAAGGAAATTAAATTGACTTCAATTATTTTTAAACTTGCTTATTGATTATGTGTTTTAATGAAAAGAGATGTGCGTGTATGCTCTCTCATCCATCCCCTTTATAGAACTTTTGGGATCAAAAGCACAATCTCATCGCACTTTGAGCCTAGTTCAAGGCGTGGAAAGAATGTAATTTAAATCCCTCCCCAAAAAATCATAATATTATTGGGTGATCTTGAGGTGACTATAAAGTCTTTCTATTATGTCATTATTTCATGCATCTTGGCTTGTGAAGCTAACATCATTACCTTCCATGAGTTCTTTAGGGAAGCTTTGACCTAGGGTTTCATCTCCTAGCCTCAACTTCATCACCCCCACTATGATTGGAGGAGTTAATGGTTAACCAACTTTTAGTGTTGGGGTTAAGCATCGAGATGTATCTACACATTAGACATTGCACTACACTGAGCAAGTCATGGATATAGTGGTTGTAAAAAGGGCAAGACCTTTTTGAAACAAGCTAAGTACCATAGAAACCCAATTAAAGTGTGCTTATTTTTCACCATTTAGCATAAAATTCATTATCTAATTGATCCATCTAGAACATTCAAAAAATAATTAGTTTAGTTAACCCCACATCACCATACCTTTAATAGGAATTTGGACAATTTACTTGTATTTTGTCATTTTCTTTCTTGGTGTTTTGAGACTAAAACTAATGTTTTTATTTATAAACCATGTCAAAATCAAATTATTTATATGCCACTCTTTTATATAAAGAGGCATTATGCTATCTATTTTACACTACACTTGTGCCTTGTAATTTTTGATAAACATGTTTGTGTGTGTGCTACTTATTTGAGATGGGTATTGTTATGCTACCCACATCAATATCAAGTTTTAGCCTTTAAGTCTTTGAAACATAACATTGATCACATCACTAGAGAATGATTATGCCATTAGGATACACATTTTGTTTCAAGACTTGTTTGACCTTGTATCAAAATACATTATTTCAAACCAAATAAATCATGTCATGTATGCCATTTGGACCTTATTCATGTGCCATCATGTCATCCAATATTGTCTAGCTTATTCCATTGATCAAAGACTAGTTTTCAACCTTTAGTTTTTAATTAACCTTTCCAATATTGAATTAAAACATTGATTGATTTTTTTAGACCTCACTTTGTAGGGGTTGATACACAAATCTTTCTCTTTTGGGTTGTGTAACTTTGGTTAATTGATTAACCAAATTTGAATATTATTACTTGTTTATTCAAAGAGACTTGTTTCCATTGTTTGTTTATTCATGGAGCCTATCTTCATCATTATTTATGCCTTTGTTTAGGAAAACATGGTCTTTTATCTAGGTGTTCTTTTCCTTATGGTTTATACTTATTGATCATGTTTATGTTTGATTTCATATATCAGTTCTATGTCAAAGTTGTTCCAAAATTGTTAGATTAAAACAAATCACATCAAACTTTATTTCAAAGTCTACCTTTTGATGACATTTGGAAAAAAGTCCTAGCAGATCATGTTTGTTTGAGCCTAGCTTTTGACTCTACATTTGGATGAAAGCCCTAGCAACTCTAATTTTCTCTTTCTTAGTTTAGACCTTGTTTGGAACACTTTAGCCTAGACTTCAACATGTTGGTTTTATTCAAATGCTCAAAATTTTATGTATATGTCATTGAACATTAGACAATTGACATTAGACTAATTTATGCCATGTTTTATCACAACCCATTTTGGAGATACAGCTCCATGTTCAAATCATTATTTGGAGATACAACTCCACCCTTTTGACTAAATGAGATCATTTTTGAACCCTTTATCCTTTAGACATATTTTTTTATAGTATGTATAACTCTAATCCTTTTTATTTTTGAAGTTTTCTTCATTAATGTGGATATGTCTAGCTACAAAAATGAAGATACAGCTCCATGTTCAAATCATGATTTGGAGATACAACTCCACCCTTTTGACCAAACTAGATCATGTTTGAACTCTTTATCCTTTAGACATATTTTTTTAGAGTATGTATAACTCTAATCCTTTTTATTTTTGAAGTTTTCTTCATTGATGTGGATATGTCTAGCTACACTTATGGTGGAGTCACATACAATCCAAATTATGATAGAAAGGTCACAAAAAATGGCTTTGATTTTTATCAATTTATTTAAGACCCTTTTGATGATAATATGGTTTATGAGATGGAATTTTATCCACCTTGAAAAAATCAAATTGAGGATGAAATTAAATACCTTAATTGGAATGATATGGTTCATGAGGAGGAATTAGGTACATACCTCTACAATGATTATGTTGTTTGGAAGATGGATCCATACCCTCCTTATAATAATTAATATAGGGAAAATAGTCAAGGACCATCTTAAAATCCAACTCAAGATCTTAACTAGAGGCTTATGCAAGAAATAAATCTCCATGATGCTCTATCATTTCTATTCTAAGACCTTATCCTTTGGCTTGTGTGAGCAATCAAGCTCCAAAGCACCCACCCATTATCCCAGTTGAAGCCATTCCTCATATAGTGACTATCATTCCCCACTTTAGAAACCCAAGCCAATCCAATCCAAATACCAACCAAACTAGTTACGATCCCAATCAATCATTCAGCCTAAACCTCATCCAATCATTCAGCGTTAGTGCATTATTTAACCTAAACTCTAACCAATCTAACCAAAACCCTGACCGATCCAACCAAAGCCTCAACTAGTCCAACTAGTACCTACCCAATTGAGCCAATCATTCAAATACCAAGCTATATTCAAAACTAGTACTTTCCAACTCATTAGAAACCAAAGCCAAGAAAACCAACCACTTGTGATAAGTTAACCTATGCTGAATCACTTATTGATCTTATATTAGTTATTGAGGAGTCTCACTCTCATGAGTTAGTCTTTATTGAGCCACTTTTTAATGATTATAATTGCCTTGGGGAAAATCATTACCTTGACCATATGCCTATTTTTCAAGATATTCCCTTTGACAAGCTAGTCTTTGAGGAGTTGTCTCTTGATCTTATTCCCATCCTAGAGGAGTCTCACTTTGAAAAACCAATCTTTATGGAGCCTATTATGCCATAATAGGTCATTAATTATCCAATACCAAACATTCAACAAGACATCATTATAATAGAGCACCCATCATATGAAGAATCAAAATTAATGTCAGGTTTTATTCTTGAACTAACATTAGATTTAGCATCAAAATTAGAATCAACATTAGTTTTAACATTATATTTAGAGTCCCTTGAGTTGGAATTAGATTCAAATATAAAATACATTCATGACTATTATAGTATTGGTTATGCATGCCTATCAGATCAATATGAATACATTTGTGATCTTTTTATAGTTTTTGGGGATGATTGCTTCAAAATTGACACAAATTTTCTTAATTTCTTCTATAAGGATTGTGTAACCTCTTCCCATTCCATTACCACTCCACATACCATTACCACCAACCAACATAACCATATTATTCACCTTTTATCTCCCACAAGTGTCTCTTGGGACCAACAAAATCATACCTTATTGAACCTCATCCATGGTGACATATCAGATGAAAAAGAGTAAGGAGGCCAAGACCAAATTCATGTAAAATAACACTCTCCTAGCGAAACCTTTTTGGAGGAACTAGGTGACAATAAAAGTTCAAACTCAACATCTTCTAGTGAAACTTTTTTAGAAGCACCAGAAGACAATCAAATTCAAAAGTTAATGATCCTTAGTGAAACCTTCTTGGAGGTGCTATAGGAAAATCAAGATAACTTCATTGGTAGAAACCTATTCAAGGAACCAATAGCTAAGCATAAAAGTTATTTACTACTTAATGTAGATATTATCAAATATCAAATAAAAATAGCTTCCACTCTACAGCTTAATCAGATGGTAGCTACTCTCAAGCCCAAACAACAAAATAATCTAGTGGTCTTATCAAGAAAAGAAGTCTTTGGCCCTAGCACATCCAAATATATGTTGAATATAGAATTAAGAACATTATGTGCACCTAAAAATCCTAATCTTCATTTGTTATCCATCCATTATTCATTCCATTAACCTCCACCATTACATTTCACAAACAAGCCTATCAACCAACATTTATCCATATTTACCATCCACGGTCACACTTTCCTTTATAGAGGCTATGAGGATATCTTGTCTCAGTACTTGAAGTAATTAGAATCAATGACCAACAAAGATCATGACATCATTTTCATCTAAATATGTAGTAAGATCTTGATAGAGAAACTATTTAGATGAGGTGTGGGCTATAAATTTACATGATTGACTATTCTGGTTGTATCATTTTTTGATCAAGATGTGCATCTCAACTTCAATAAGAACAACATAATCACTTATCATACCCAAGCCAACACCAACATGTATCATATCATATCAAGTTATTAATCCTTTTATTGTTGTCACATATCCTAACCATTCACCTTATCACTTTGGGGAAACCCTATTATCATTTTATCCAATCTATCAAACCATCAATATCTTAAGGAAGGCCATCCTCTCATTTTGAAATTCTAACTAGACCATCTAACCATTCTATCCTACTTGACCAAACATGTTTTTAATCATATCAACATGGCCCGTTTGACCTTGGTTCATCCATTTGTTTCATGTTTTTAGCATTGAATTAGACCAATTTCAGTAGTTTTTTTCAAGTATTTTAGATTAAGGTAGTATTTTAGAGTAGTATGATAGAATTTTTTTTAGTTTCATCATCTCTTTATTATTCCCTTCTTATCAAGTTTATTTATATGAGCCTGATTATATCACCTACTAGGGAAAGTCAGTGTTCACTAATCTTGATACTAATTATATCACCTAATAGGGCAAATTGGTATCATTGATCTATTAGTTGTATGCTAGTTATAATCTCCTATGGGAAAACTAGGGGAAATATAAATTTATTGTGCCTTGACATATCACCTAGCCCTTATTATGTTGTACTATGACATCATACCAACTAAGCCTATTTTGTTTGAATTGGTTGTTACACTATCCAAATTCCTTCATTATGAGGTGAACTACTATGAAATAAAACCATTTTTGGACTATGTGGGTCATGTTTGATTCATGTTGAGGTTAGCTTAGTCACTCTTTAGCCATGTTCTCACCATTTTATGAGCATAATTTTAATTTTTCATGCTCTCACCATTTTGCAAGCATAATTTTTATTTATAACACTCTCACCATTCTATGAGCTTGGACCTTTTTAGTGTATCATATTTATAAATTGGGCTGAGATGATTAGAATATTCCAAAAAAAATTGAAAATTATTTAGACAAAATCAAAAAAATTAACCACTTCTTTGCCTTAAGGATTCTAGGAACCCTCATTAAGTCACAATAAAATCACTTGTTCCTTAGTTTCCCCATATTTTTTGGCCTTTTATCTTACACTATCATCATTTTTTGATTTCATCCATATTCTTATATCACATCTATCATGTCTTTTATAAATCATAATTTTCTTTCCATTTCTTGGGAGAACTACATTTGGCCTAAAGTTATGTTGGATCATCATATCCATGGAACTATGTAGGTATTATCCACTTGCTTAGTTCATATGGAGATAACTTGGCTACCCCCTTCTTTTTCTTATATTTCCCCATATTGTTTGTTTGTTTAGCTATCACCTAGTTTCTAAGGGCAATGTTCATCATGTTGTTTATACTAACATAGGGACTAACACTTGTTTGTTTCTTTATTTGTCTTGTTTGTTTCTTTATTTATCTTGTTTGTTTCTTTATTCATTTGTTTTTTTGTGTGCATTTTTGTTTACTTTCAACACTATGGCCTTGATTTAGTCTATGTGTGATCATTGGGTTATTCCTTGCAAATTATTCTTGAATCTATTCATATTCAAACATTTGCATTGTCATCATGGTTTTTATCATTACTAAAATTGTTTTCCATTGAGTATTGGATATTAGGAGTCATTCCTTATGAATATTTTAGCCAAGCCCCCATGGTGTTCTATCATGAGGCCTACCATCAAATACTGTAACAAAAATCATCTTTGAAAGGTCTACAACATCAATGAAGCATCACCATATCCTTGACATCGACATCATAAATAATCCCAATCCAATACACAATTATATCCCAAATAGAGTAATTAAGTAACAAAACAATTTCAACCTTTGGTAGCTTGGATGAGCATTTCCCTATTAGCAAGTTGTCCTAATTTATCTTTATCCTTTGTATCAACTTATCAATCATCAACCATTAATCATGTTTTTCATTATGAAGGTTTACTACATCAGCATTATACACCATCCCACATGCATTCTCAATGATTATATCACTTGCTATGGAAAATCATTGTGTTATCACCCATTTTCCTTTCTTTTTTGTCTATCTTAACTGGGGCAACTCCATCTTCTCAATAATTATATCAAATATTGGCAAAAATCATTGTGTTATCATACCATGTTTCCACTATCGATGTATAATGCTTATAATCACCATTGGGAAAGCCATTGTAAACTATCTCACTTGTATTTATTAATGATTTTATCTAACTTTGGGTATATCATTTTATTTTCACCCCATCATATTCATTTGTTTGATCCCCTTGTTTCACTTCTTTCTTTCAATGAACCATTTGCCGATCCACTTGCCAACTGCTCCTTTATGGGGGTAGCTATAGTTCAATCATTACCATTACTTTCATAAGCATAAAAAATAATTTTATTCTTTGAAAAGACATTACTATGCTTATATCTTGCAACATCTTCTCAAATAAGGGAAAACTATAGACATGTAAATTTGGCCACCAATGGCTTCATATCCAACTTTAGACCAATTCTTACCAATCATTAAATACCTAACCTAAAATATTATATTAGTCTTGAATTTCGATTTATAACCTTACATTAAATCAATTTGGCCTATTAAATCAATTAAACAATTTAAATACACAAATTAAATTAATCAAAATCAAACAAATGACCAGATGCCTAAAATAGTTAATTAACTTCCACACCTTAAACAAAATCAATTAGAAAGTTGAATCAATTTCAAATCCTAATTGATTTCACCCATGAGCTAATACATCAATTAAATTAATTACTAAAAAGGAAATTCAAGAGCATCTTAGAACATTCTAGAACATACTCATTACCTTTGTGAGTTGTCACTTGATGAAAATATCTAAAATAATATTCTAAGAATATGCCAAGCTCAACCAAGATTAATAAACTCAACCATGGTCATAGTTAACCCATTCTAAGGGATTTGAAAGACTATAAAAATAATCTTAGAGCTCATCATTTAGAGATCTCAATCAAAGTAGAGTTATAATGCAGGAATAGATTCATGAAGCTAAAATCCTAGTGTTATAATGTTGAAATTGAGCGAAGCCATATCAATCAAGTCAAGCATTCAACAATGGTGCATATAAGAGATGATTTAAGTAATATGTCATTGATGAAGACCTCTTATGATAAATAGATCAAGCCAATGAATAAATAATTTTGAGCTCTCAAGAAAAGTAGCGATTGTTTTTCTTTGCATTCTAGTTGGGTTTTCAATTTTTCTTTGTTCATTAAGCTCCCCCTAATATCTAGGCTTAGAGATGTTAATATGTTAGTGAGTTGATTTCATGGTTTTATGGAATAACACTTGATCTAACCTCCTCTATTTATCAAATTCCTTGATCACTCTCCCCAATAGCTATGATGTAGCAACATTTTACAAACCTAACATGAAAAATACCTTCCAATCTCCTCCCTCTTCTTCAACTTATGTGAAATATGTATAATTTCACAAGCCTCTTTCCATAGCTAAAATTAGGAAACACATTCATAAACCCTCACCTAGATCATTTGACCATTATTTACCTATTAATAAATTATATATCCACAAAACATATATTGGTATCACACAAATTAGGGATACTCCCATGAAACTTGTAGACAACATAAAACCTCAATTTTGTCCTTGGTCCTAACTTTGATCACAAAGCTATGATATAAAAACATCATCAAGCCTATGACAAGGTATCTAAGGCCCATTACTCCAAAGTCAAGAATGAATCTCTCATTTATTATAATTATCACATTTCCATCTATAAAGATTAGTCTCCTAAGCATACTCAAAACTAAAAACATAGTCCTAATCATCCCACTACCACTAATGTTATTGAAACCAATGTTAACCTTCCCTCTTTTACTAATTAAGAGAACTTGGTTAATATGAAAAACATGAGGTGATAATTCTCCTACATTGACCATTGTCCTTATCCTAATCATACTCCATATCCTACTTACCAAATAATTTAGGATACCTCTCCATCTAATTCTCTAGATGTGGCATGAGTAAATTATTACCAATACAGATATTCCTATTATATTGACCAACTCAATGTAGTTATCTTGTTTATGATTATTCCTAAGATATAAACCACCTTGATGTAATATTCATGTTTTTTTCTTATTGTATCATCCACCTTGATAAAATATGTTCATTCCTAGCTTTATATTACTACTTAATAAACTAGTCTGATATAGTTCATCATTTTAGGTTAGAACTAACTAAATTGGCTAACCTAAAATAATCCATTTTAATTCCCATTTATCTCTACTAGATTATCTAGATCAATAAATTATATTTATTTAGGTCATTCCCATACTATTACATCAACTAATTTGATAAAATCTATTTGTATATTTTTTGTGAAACAAATTACATTGACCAAATTGATGTAGTATATTCTCCTTGACCAAAATAAATAATCTAAGATGAGACCATACAATTATTTTCCTAATCATTTTAAATGCACTTCATCCCCTCCTTTAGTTGATTTACTTCAGCATTAAGCACCTTTATCTGAGTCATGTCTATTTATCTTAGGATTTGATGAGTGGGATAACATTAAATAACTTTCTTATAGTCCTTCTCAAATCTTATTTCTTGAGCTCATGAAGACTTATCCACATCATATCAGTCATATGATGCATCTCTTATTCAAAATGAAAAACCCTTAACCTTTGCCTTTGGGATAATAAGCTAGATTGATTAGGTTTGAGGATAATATCCTAAAATAATGTGAAGATATGTCCACTCAAGTTGATCAAACTATGGATTCTTCTCTCTCACTTAAGTTTCCTATTACTTCCCTGATCCCTAATGAAATATCACTTTATGTGGATGACCCTCCTATTTTAATTGGTGTTTAAGCTAGTGAAATTTAATTCAAGTGTGTTTTAATTGAATAAGGCTTCATCATATATGTCACCTTTATTGAGTTCATCAAAAACCTTAGATAATTTTAACGTATGCTTAAGTCTACCCAAAGTACATGTCAAGGTTATGATAAAATATAAATTCCTCATCTTGTTTTTTTTTGGATTCTTATCAACCCCCTAGTCATGGTTAGATTTAAGGTCATGACATTTAATTTTACATTATATTATAAAATTTTTATTAGTAGACCCTAGACTCATCACATAAGAAAAATCACCTCTTCTACATTCAAGTGTGTCAAATTTACCCATTATGGTGATATATATAAGATTAAAGGTGACAAGCAATTTTAGTTCTAAACAATTCTAAAAATGTAGCATTTTTAAAATACCTACCCTTTAACCTTTGCCTAGTACCCCTTTTCATGAATCCCAACACTTTAACTATCCCATAAACTCTAACTAAGGTTATAATAGTCTGCCTAAACTTATGGAAAACATACCTCCTACCTCTTAAATATTACAATAATGAGCTTGGTGAGATCAACCGTTAGATCAAAACCACATAACTCTATTTTAGAATTATCACTCAGTCACCCCCTTATTTATGACTTCACTCTTTCAAGAAGTTGACTGTTGGGTTTTTTTATTATGTAGTCATTCCTAAGACTATATCTCTCTAATTTTCCTCTAGAGATCAAGTGGTTAATTACCTCCACACATATATTCATACACTTAATTATGATGATGGTTATGCCTTGGATGACTCATTCTTCATTGGATATGCTCAAGTTAAGGATTCATAAATACTTAATTATCCATATTCTCTTCAAAATTATTATGATTATTACCCATATTTTCATTGCAATAATTTATTTGATATCATTTTTCCTCTTACTACTTTACATGACATCAATTCCTCTTTAGTTGATGTTCATAGGTTAAAGATGAAGCATATTCCAATTTATTCACATACTATCATAGTTAATTCCCATCCTCTACATAGTATGATCCTTAATCATTCTATGATGAGACATTATATATTATCTATAGTTTTTGATCTTTTTAGTACACTTACTCCTAAGATGTTGGCTACACTAATACAACCCACATAGAGGTAGTATCCTAAAGATGTATTTATATCACCAATTCTAGAACATACCCTTAGATTATTTGATAATAATGACTTATTTGACAAAGCTCAAGAAAGACTCAACTATGACTCTCCACCTAGATGGGTCGAATATCCATAAGGTATCCAATCATTGGGTGAAATATTATAAAGTATACCAGAGACTCTTAGAATAACAAAAGCCACAAGGTTTAGTTCCTACATTAGATAATAGACCATCATAGTCAACTAATTTTATACAATTGTGTTTCTATGGTATGAAAATGTAATATTTGACTCACTTATATGATATTTGATATTATTTATATGGAATCCATCCTAAAGCAACCTAATATACTAGTAGTATAAATTTTTTGCCTCTAAATATATCTCTAGATTACATCCCCAAAGATGGGGAAGTATATCATATTTGGCATCAGTGCATTACACATCATATAAAAATATGTAGAGTACTCCATAAGAACTTTCATGCCTTACTAAGGTGTATGAATCATCCTTATTAGGATCACTCCTAGGGTCATTCTTGAATGAAGTGATAGCCTTATCTGACTAGAGACTTTTAGTATATTAGAGGATATCAACCACCTGACATCATTATTTCCTTGAATTTAATATAATTGAAAAGATTAACCATGCCTTCTTCCTTCTTCAAAAATTCCTACATTATCCATCAATACCATCTATCAGGAAGTCCTTGCACAAATCTCCAAGAAAGTATAAGAGACTATAATCCAAGATAGATATCAATTACAATGAGATTTATCAGATGTTATTTATGATGTATGTAAATATTTATATAATTTTTTTTAGAAAATATATGCTTCATATCACATCATTTTTCATATTATCATATGATTTGATTTCATTTTTATATTGCACATAGGATTTGTTATGCCTGGTTGTACATATCTTATCTATATCATGATTCTCTTTCATTTTAAACATTTTAATTTTCATCATTTTATTTCACTTTACTTACACCATTGAATCCTTTTTGGTTGTTTGATATTATTTGATTTCAACCTTTATTTCTTATGTATAAACTATGTAACACCTATGGGTTTCATATTATCATTTTTCCTTACTCTATTTTTGATTCTTTGTCCATTTATATTCCCCTATTTTGGGATGACCATTTATATTTCCCCTATTTTGGGATAACCATTATATTCCCCCTATTTTGGGATATCTATTTAAATTCCCCTATATTTTGAGACGATCACTTAATTTCATAAACACTTGTCCTATATCTATTGTAGGTTAGCATGGTTTACCTAGTGACATGACTGTCATAACATAGCCTCATCCCTTTGGATCATTTTTTTCCCTCCTTGTGACTAGATAAGAGCCTATTAATCATTATACCACCATTATTACATGGATAAATCTTATAAAATATTAAAATTTGCCTTTCTCCCTTTCACTTGAGGATCATGTAGGTTGGTTTTGAGATTATACACTTATTTTTGTACAAGTCTATGATTACTTAAACACCATGGTATTTAGGTTATTCTCTCTAATGGCTAATCATATGATTTATCATGTTATCAACCTATTTCACTCATTTTTGGTTTTATGTATTTGTATGGAGGAGGAATAAAAATATATAAAAGATTTAAAATCCATATCATAAGAAAAGTAAATTTTTAAAAGGAAATTATATGATAAAATTTAGATCATGCTAAAAGACATGATATTTATTTGGCACATATCCTATCTCGATAGAATCTCAAAATCCATAGTTTTAGATTTATGGTAAAAACAAGTTTTGAAGGGGCCCTGGAACCCTATACATCAGAAGAGACATAGACCTTAAGCACAACTAGAAAACAAAAAAGCCAGGAACCTACGTAAGCAAGACCAGATAACCAAGAAACTGAAAATAGCAGACAAGAGCTAGACAAACAATTAATATTGTTTTTTACAAGACCGAAGTTTCATATCTAGAGGGGGGACCAAAGGCTTAGACTTATTCCTCTTAACTGTAGTCTAACCATCCTCTACCTTAGCTGCCTCAGCAACCCAATCCTTAGAAGGCCATGATCCATGAAGTCTAGGGGGCGACGAAGCCTCAGCAAAATCCTTATGAGAACTAGCCAACTTCTGGCTTCTAGGAGAATCCTTCAAAATAGGTGGAGGAACCACCACCTCCTCAGTAATTGGTTCAGAGAGATCACATTGTCTAATCTCTGTAGTACCTTCAATAGGATTAGTCTCCAATGGAGTCTCCTAATCCATCGATTCAGACTGGGTATTCTTTTCATTCTCATCATCATCCTCTAAATCAGTCAAATCTCCCTTGGGTTATTTAGCAAAATAGTGTTCATGATTAGCTTCAGACCACCAAGAAGGTGAACTTTTGGATTTGGATTTCCCTACAGTACACTAGGCTGCAACATGCCCTGTCTGATGACACTTTTTACATCGAAAGGGTAAACCTTCAAAATCTAGCATTTGCATCCAAGAACCCCTAGGGAAGTCTAGATAGATCGCCTCAAGAAGGCCCTTAGAAACATCCACCTCAACCATAAGGCAAGCACAGGTCGAGTGGTAAAACCTCTTAGTTTCATCGTCCTCAAATAAAAACTCCCCTATAGCATTTCTGATGGTTTTAAACACTGATTCATGCCATAGATGTATTGGTAGATTAGGGAGCTGAACCCAGACAGGGATCTTATTGAAGGTTTCCATGAGAGGATTAAAATCCATATGCCACCGTTTGGCCATAAGAGGGTATTTACCCTGAAATACAAGATTACTATTGGACAGAATGGTCTTCCTGTCCTTAGAGTTTTGGAATAAAGCTACAAAAAAACCTTTAACACATGGGTATATTTCAACATTTCCATCAATCAGTGGCATCCAGATATTGGAGATCCAGCCATGTAGATCTGCAAGAGATGGCCATAGGTAGCCATAGTTAGCCTATGATATATATAAGGTTTTTTGGGGTGTGTTAGGCTAGTATTCTAGGGTAAGATGTCTTCTTTAATTACATCATAATATCTTTCTACATTTAAGTGTTACCTACTTTTTGACACAAGTACATAATATTCAAAATAGATATACATCTATGTAAGGGGTCTTAAGGTATGGGAAACATGTCTTTGGAAGGTTATATATTTTTAATTTATTTCATATATCCATCATAGGATGATATATGTAATACACTTTTTTCCCAAGCTTTGTGTTCACTAGCTGGATTTTATTATGTCTGTGATGTCAATAGTTATTAGCCTTGACCACTTATCTATTATGTCTCATTCCTAATAAGGATAGCTAAATCACAAATTTAGTTCCTCATATTCCTTATTTACATCATATTATTCCCATTATCCCTTTTTCATAATCACTTTTAGTTGAACAAATCCTTGACCACACCCTATACTTATGCCTCTTGCCTCTTAGTTTTGAGTTACATTTTAAAACCTCATATAAGAAGATGCATTCCTAATAAACACCTCTCAAAATTTACTTGCCATGCCATCTAATTGTCATATTATTCATGTAATTAGGTCTTCATGCTTCCTTCCATTGCATTCTAAAGCAAGCCCCAAAATTTTAAGTCATCATTCTGTAGAGATTTTCCACTTTCATTTTTGATCTTATTTACATTATTTTTTGTTTGTTTTAACTGACATAATTGTCTTATATTTTTAATTATATTTTACAATTTTAATCTTTTATATATTTTTTATGTTCATAAACTTATATTTTACTTACATATCTTTGTTTGAGTTTTCTTGAATTTATATTTCATTTCAAAATGTTTTGCATATCTCATATTTTTTTGGTGTGTTTTACAATCAATTTTATCATTTTAATTCTTTTATTACATCATTTATTCGTTTATTTTATGTCTAATTTTTTAATACTTATTTTCATATAATGTTACCTAATTTATTAATATAAATAAAACAAATCTATAGATAACACCAACTAGTCATCCAAAAACACATATATTTATATATATTAATGCCTCAAAAATTGTAAATAATGATACATAATGATATAAAATCATATCTAAGGATATAGTCCAGCTTATCCACTAGGGGGAGACATGCCTCACTCACCATGGACCCTTTTCTAGATGATCCCCAATAAAAAATACATTATAGAGTCTGTGTCCATGACCGTAATCCCTAGAGCTATCCTTGTAAGTTGACCACCTACACCTATAACCTTGATACCTATCCAACTATAGTTAAATGTGCCATAATTTCCTAGGATAATTAATTTTATTATTACAAACCTCCATATCTAAACCTAAGTGGTATTAAATACTAATTCCAATCTTGCACTCATATACTCAACTCTTGAGTGGCTTCTCCAGCCAATCAGAACTAACTAGCATGTGATCTAGTTATTAATGCTACATGATCTAACATCTTTGTGGTATCATGTTTATGAATACTAGGGTCAAAAATATAATGGGAGTAGTCTCCGAAAAATTCCTCCACCATGTCTCATCTATTGTAACATTTAAAAAATTCAAACTAGAATAACAATAGATCTCACATATATATCATAATACATATATTTATCACTAACATATAATGAGCATACATATATCTGTAAGAAATGAAAATAATAAACTTAACGCATTTAATTATTAAAATTAGTGTTATTTCCTTAGATTCCTATTACTTATATGCTATCATAGGTCTAAAGTGGTGAAAATACTTAGTATCTCTCTGGTTAAATGACTATATATTATTGAGACTCCTTGTCTACCTCTCACTATATCATCTAATAATTAAGTGACTATGAAGTAAGATCTCCCTATTATTTTTGAGTGATTAAAATGGGTTTATTTCATCCTACTACTACATCAATTACCCATTTTTGTCTTCATAATTATCTCACCACCCTTAATTGTTAAGGTGACAATATGTGTACCTCAGTTGGTGTTTCCCTCCATTTAACACCATGTCACTCTCTATCATGGTGGGTCAAAAAGTTTTGGATAACCAATGGAACTATCAAATATTAACCAAAAATATAATAACATGGATGAGGATCTAACCTCTAGGTGTAGTGCCTTATGATCCTCTTCCACCCTTGTGTCTATACATTGGTTAGTGAGTATTTCCATGCATCCATCATGCCCAAATACAATTTTTTTATAATTTAGTCCCTCCACATGGTTTATAACATTGGTATGTAGATAATAACTCACACCATATGATGTTGTATCCATATATTCAATCATAAAATATCATCACTAATCAAATGAAGTAACTACACTAATAGATACATGGGGAACCTCTTATATATCCAACTATTGAAAATCAAAATCATCCCCATTGTATCCTAACATATACTCAAAATCTATTATAATTCATTCATCAACTACATTGACATTATATAACCAAAATCATATTTCATGCTCTGATATACCATCAAGTGACACAATTCTATAGTATAAAGAGGAATGACCTCATTAGACCTTTGATAGACCACACATATTATCATAAGTTTGATCAAGGCCTTGTAGATATCATAAATACTTGATATATAAACATAAAATAGTCATAAAACTAGTGTGTGTTGATCATACCTTTCAAACATTATGACCCATTATACATGGGTTTTCCTCTCATCATCACTATCTAGGGTATAAGACACCATTGATTTTCTCATGATAGGTAATACCAAGATATCATATACATCCTCTAAGGTGATAGTTACTTATATGGTGTCCCATCCATCACCCATCATAATGTATCAATCAACCTATCACATGTTCCTAGTAAAATAGCCACTAGAACTACACTTATGGGAATCCAATACATATAACTATGTATGATCAACTACTTATAATCTCTATAGAAGATTAGGTTACAACATCACATCTAAAATCCTCCATAACCTTTGGTACCTCTATAAACTACCAAATAGTAAATCATACTCAATATTTCTTCCCAAAATATTAAATAAAATCCTAAAATGATATATATATATATATATAAACATTTTCATCATTTTATACTATATCAGCCATGTATGAGACTACACCTTCCATATCTACTTTTTCTATGGTATCAGCCACACTATAATGCATCATCTAGATTTATATTCTATTGTTTCATCCATTCACTACTATATTAATGATTCTTAGCATCCATTACTATTCCATTGGGCACTTATAAAATTTCATCAATTAGCTTTATTTCATAATTACATCAACCATGACATATGGAATTGGTCAATCTATAATATTTACTACTGTATCAATCATGCCAGATATCATTGACTAGTTTATTATCCTACTACATTAGCCATACCATACAACATCAACTATATATTTTACCAATTGCATTAGCCTACACATATGGTATCAACTAGGTAAATTTATCTTTATTTCTGAACTACATTGGTAGTTGAAATAATATGATGATATTTTCCTCAGCCATAAAAAATGCCTTCACCCTATTTTTCTACTTTTCATCAAATACCAATTTATTACCTTGTTTTTATCTCTATTTATACACTTTTTAGGCAAATTCTATTACATGAATTTATCTTGGCACCTATATTTCCTATGCTAGTTCATTTTATTCCAAAATGATAAAAATAGAAAATTAATGTATTACATACTTGTACAAGTCCAGCCAAAATAACAATGCATCCACCAAATTATTTGTCTCTTCATCTGTGAGCTATGATATCTCAAAGAACTAAATTTAGATATACAAAGTTCTAGTTTCCAAAAATATAAATTTTAAAAATGATTAATTTTACACCCTTTTTTATTAATTTTTTTAAAATTTCCACCCTTCAATTATTTATCGATAGATTTCATTTTCCACCCATATATTTTTTTCATAGGTCCTTTTTCATGAACTGAAAGAAGACTTTGAATCCTAGAGAGATGGATAATTTTTAGCTGCTAATAAAATATTTTTGCAATAATTAGGTTTTTTCTCATATTTTTTAGGTACACCTCATGCTACACACATTGGGCATCTTATATCATTCACTACACATATAAAATTATTCTAAAAGATAATTAAAGGTACATTTTTACATTTTATTTATTTTCTATTATTTATATATTTTAGTTAGCTCAATTATTGTTTTGTTAGGTTCTTTCTCAAATGACCATCCCATGTTTCACTATTTTAACATGTGATGATATTTAGGTGAAGCATATGTATACACATAATATTTTTCACATTATCATTTACCAATTATTTATTCTACAATAACCTACTGAGCTTCAATATTATTGAGTACACACCTTAAAGTGTACACTGAGAAAGGGAGGGTAGGGATTTGATTATTTAAGAGAGATTTTTTTATCTATGTCATGTCATATCATTCCTTTTTCCAAATTATTTTCCTCAAATTTGCCTTCCTACCTAAATCTTTCCATCTTATTCCATGTAGTTTTACTAGTTCCCTCATTCCCTATGGCATTAATTAGGATGATATAATTTATTTTATACTTATTCCCTCATTATATTATATTAACCTAACTGATGTAGTTCTCTATTTATCTTTTGGCATTTGTAATTATTTAGCTTTATAAACATAGTTAAATATCAACTAAGAGTTCTTAACTGCTTTGATTTGGTTGATGTCATCAACTTAACCTAGGCTTGGGTGTTTGATAACTATATATATATAACTAATATTTCATTATAAACATATATACACTTATTTTCTCTACTTTGGATTACACATCAACCCTAAATCATATTTATAGGAGTCATAAGTGGAATGATTTTTTAAGGAATCTTATATTATTTAAGTCTTAGAGATTTTCTAGGAGGTCTTTTTTGGATTAGAGCTTATTTATCCATCCTTTGATGTCCTCACAACCAAAAACATATAATACAAATCAAAATTATCTAACAGGGATATTAAGGTTCTACGAATCCCCATAAATGTAAATATTTATAGCCTTATGTTATTTTTTTATTTCATCTAATAGATAGATGATTCTTTTTATTTATTAGGTAAGTATTGTTTGTGTGTCCTTGTCTAAGTTGTCTCTATTATCATACTTAATGTGGATATGGGATTAATTTGAGTTATTATTTATCCATTTTAGGTTTTTGAGACCTCCATTTTTAAAACATGTCACCTTACCCATTTTTATCATTCCAACCTTTCCAATACTTTACTATACTTTATTTTCACAACTACCTACATTTCCTCTAGAATTATTTTGCTTTAATCATTATAAGTATAATTAGATCTATTTACCTATGTTATAGGCCTAAATACTTTAGACCCATTTAATTTATATTTAGTGATATAAGTACCCATCTTTCTAGTTATTTGAATCCACGACTAGTCACAATGCAAACATTAAGTATCAAGATCTCATTGATTAAATTTCTCTTAGTTGATATGTTTCAAGATAGGATGGCTTTATGTTAATACTATCTTATATATATAAACTTATATATGCATTTGTGACTTATATATATATATATATATATATATATATATATATATATATATATATATATATATATATATATATATATATATATATATATATATATAAGTCACATTTGGATAAGTTACAAATTATAGTATAATATATTCTATGCATAACACCAACACTATAACAACTTGTTGAGTAAGAAAGACTCCATTTGGAGAGGATTACAGAGATTAAAAGTGAGGTTTAGGATTTCACTAATAGAATTATGATGGCCATTAAATAATTTTAACTTGAATAATATGGAGGTTAAAAATAATTTCAATATATTTTATTATACATAATATTTTGTACAAAAAACATCAAATATTTATTCACACCTTTAAACTTGAGTGGTGTTAAACATATAGTAATAAACAAGTAAAATTTCACCAATTACTTAAGGATAGGAACAAGTGAATATGAAAGATAAATAATGTGATATATCTTCATTATATTACATTTTTTTTATTTCAATGCATTTTGAGAAAGGGGGGATATTTTTATTTTTATCATATATATCTTCATTCCATTCAAAGGGAATACATTTTTTATACAAATTATCTCTCTAAATTGGTGGATGTAAAGGCACTCAAACATGCATGGGATGAAAAGGTTTTTAATGTTTGTATGAATATATATTTTACATGATATGGAGTCCTAATATAAATTTCAATAGATCAAGGGCTATAATTCACCTTATATTTTATTACAACTCTTTTTCATGATTATTAGTTATGTCATCACAAGTCAACTCCATATCACACATAATCCAAAGTCCAAGTATAAGTCACAAATACATATTTTGGAAACATTTTGATTAAAAATGTAGCCTTACAATTTTTAATGGTTTTAAAGTATTTCATAGAAAACACAAACTGATAAACTATTTGAAAGGAATGGCAATATTTAGATTTAAACTAAAATACATTCAATAAAAAAATTTCCCTAATTTAGCATGTGTAATAAATACATCAAATATAAGGTAGCCAAGGGATAAAAGAGCATTTATTATTTGATATTATATTTTGAGGTATGATAATGATTAGGAGTCATCATGAGGCTACGTTATAGTTTTTTGACATTATTCATTCCATATTTTGATTGATTTTTCCCATTGAACACTTTATTTGAACAAGGATATTAACATCGATGCAAGTGTCTTACTCTGACATAGGTTTTTAATCAAAGATATGTATAGGAATGGATCCCAATTGATACCAAGACTAAATTATCAAATCATATCCACCTGTGTGTTAAATCCATCTAATGAATGAATGAAACCTTAGTTATTTGCATTGGACCTCTTTTAACTTGGTAAAAATAGGTTAGCACATGAGTCAAGCTAACCCTATTATCCCAATTGTTTCTAAGTGTTACATACATAGCTAATACTCTAAAGAAGACCTCAGACTTAATGTAGTTCTCCCTTTTAGGTATGTGTGTGGAATTTTAATTGTTTAACTATATGCTCTTTCTCATAGTAACCCTTGGTAAAAGTAATGAAATATTATATTTGACCTTTTGAATTCCTCAAATATTTGATTTAATATTGTAATTTAATTTTATTACTTGAAGCATATAGTATTTTCCAATTAGGTAATTGCCAAATCAAATTTCTAGGCACTATAATTAGAATATAACATTTTTTATAGTAGGAAATTTTGATTTCAAATAAGGATGTATTGACACATGAAAATACAATAATAAAATGGGAAAATAAGGTTAAACAAATGGTCGTAAAGTGAAATATATAGAAAATGACAAAAAGATAATCTTGGACACCTACTTCATAGTTGGACACTAATGTCCTAAATGGATGTAAATGTCTAGGGGATAAATACACATAGATAAAAGGAAACAAATATAGTGATCCCTAGCACACTTTATATGAAAATTAATAAAATAACATACATGCCTAAGCAGTAGGTAAATCAAGTGAAATAATATAGAACCTAAGAGATCCATAAGAGGCTACATCACTAGATACCTAATCCTCAATCAAGAGATGTATACATGCAAAGAGGTTATAAAAACATGTTATAAAATTATGCTTGAACCAAATATTGGTGTCTACATTACCCCACTTTAATCTAGCAATGAATAAAATCTAAAATTACTAATTTAAAGGAAAATAGAATGCATATCATGGTGTGGACAACATTCCTTATCTTTGTTTGAGATTTCCTTGGATATTTCATTTGAATGTTACCTACAACTATGAGCATGCCATAAAATATTTAGTTTATATAATCTATATGCAAACAATAATAAAAAGTAGCATCAATAAATATCATGGATAGAATAAACCTATGTACGTATCATGTAGTAATGGTTTTGAAGCATTGGAAACATGAGAAGTAGATATGGGGATCGTAACTTCATCCATATTATGTCCAAGAAGATGAATCAACTTACAAGTGGTCAACTAGGTTGTACCATGGTGGTTTTTTACCTAGAGCAAGGAGACTTTGGAGGTGATCATGACCCCAACTTGGAATAAGAAGAGTGGTGCTTTGGCCATTGAGTGTATCATTTCCTAACTAGCATATTTCAAGTAAAAATATATATAAATTGGTATAGAATGAGTGATTAATATCACCCAAAAACTTTGTTAGAATATATGATATAATCTATCCAATATAAATAAAAAGAGCCAACCATTATAGATGGATAAGGCTTAGTATAATTTGTAATAGTCTAACCTTGTGGGTGATGGTAGTCTAGAAAAGAGTTTTAAAATTTGAAACTAATTTGAATTTTGTAATATAAGTCACACATCATATATAATATTAATCTTAGATATGTCTCATGTTAAAACTCTATATAATAATGGTATAACTATGTGCTTTTGTTAATTTATAATTTTGAACATGTGTGGGTAGCATGTTACCATAACATGCCCCACTATATATGGAGAAATATAAAAATTTATATGTGTAAATGTGGAGGACATATTAGAAATGCATGTCCCCACTAAATATGGAAATGTTAAATATTGAACAAGTTAAAGAATATGTTTTCAAATTGAGTATGAATAACATGTTTGTAAACATGCCTGTTTTAAGACTCCCCCATTTTTTAAGGAGGGGATATAATACCTACAAGGCATATCCTCACAAAAGGAAAAAGGTGATAATTTCCTTGATGTAAGGACCAAGTTGTATACTAATAGGATTGGTGGCAATAATTTGTAACATTATTTTGGTAATACCCAAAATATAATACAATATCCATGTAGGAATTTTTTAGATAATTTTGGTTATTGTTGAAAATGATCAAATTTGGTATAATATGAAAGGGATAATTATGTTTATCCCAATGCAACTCATGGTTTTAAATTTGGACAGTTGGTGCTTAAGATATATGTATTAGAAGTTCTTGTAGAAGATGTATAATAGTTACTTTGAATAGAAATTTTAACTCATTTACACTTAAAATTTAAAAAATTGGGGATCTGAGTAGAAGATAACCAAGCTTTGTCGAATAGCTCCTTAACCAATGAAATTCAATGTACTATGGATAGCTCTAACTGGTCAAGATTTTGATGAGTTGGTACGTATGTTTAGTTGTCAATTTACTAGTATTCTTTTATTTTTTTATTTTGTTCATTTTAAGAAATATTTTTAGGGTTTTATGTAGACCTATGGAAACTTTTGTATTGATAACTTGATACTAATTTCAAATTTCAGATGTAAGAATCTAATGTTACTATCCTATATCAATGTTAGTGTCTAATGTACTATCATATGTTGATGCTAATGTTTGAGGCTATTATCCTGAATTAATGCTAGTGTCTTACACTATTTCCATTTAATTATATGAATATTTAACTATAACCTATGTATTTTAGAACTAAAATGTGATTGCTAACATATATTTGTTATGTTTCTGGTTGTATAAGGATATACACATTCAAGAGTTTTTACATGGTATACATTATTCTACTCTGGTAGTATTGGGTCCAAATGCATCCAAATGGGATATTATAGATCAGGTAAGGTTTGGTCATGTGTCTTTATTAGGATATATTCCATATGATATCCACCTCCTCATAGACCTAATCAAGAGGTGGAATATAGATAAATGCACTTTTTAGCTCCCTACAAGGGAGATGATGATCACATTAGAGGATGTGTATCATATTTTTTAGCTTCCTATTAGAGGAGAAATAGTTTAGCTTATTAGACATATACTCCATATTTATATTCAACATTATCACATATATTTTAGTGGCCAAAGGGATCCAAATGTAGAGTTGAGTATAATGATTCAGCTGGACAACATTATCATAGGTGATGTTCTATAGTTGAAGAAGTTTATCTATGTTTTGCTAGCATCATTCATATAATTAAAGGGTGGAACAATGGGTATCTCATATCATACATATCATGTAGTTATGCATATTGAGTTTGATCATACTAGATATTCATGGGGTCACACTACATTGACCCACATATATAGGGATGTTTATAGATTTACACTGGAGAGTTATGGTGGAGGGATTGGATCAGGGACTCTTTTACATGTTTGGAAATATGAGCACATTTTAGTGGTATGGTTGGCTATTGGACCCCTAATCAGGTGGGCCCATCCATAGATATTTTTATAGCAGTGGGTATTTATCTATGGTAGACTACACACCATAATGTAGCACCATGTTATTCTATATAGGTTGAAATCAGATCAAATTATATGGCATATGTATAGAGCATTTACTAGATGGCCTAAGTACGGGCATGAATTGCATAGGCTCTAAATCAACATGTGATTGGTTCATCAATTTCTTAGTGTGTATGAGTTATTTCAATATGACCATGTTTGGTGATAGTTTAGTATAGAATAAGAAGTACCATTGACACCCTACCCATATCATAAAATACAGTGTAATGGGAATAGAAGCCATGATAGTATATCACCCATAATTATAGACCTAAATCTACTTCTTACTGATAATAGAGATCCAATGGTTCCCTTGGATTTAAGGGATGATGAAGGATACATAGATGGTTATATAAAATGGTGGATATAAGATCCCAGTGTCCATTATTTTTACCTATTATAGTTTCTCCCCAAGTTCCATTCCTAAGGAATAAAGGATGTAGGAGGAGAGATATGTAGAGATGCAGGTGAAAATAGACCTATATAACTAACACTCGTAGATGAGGTAGCTGTTAGATCTACATGCAAGTAACATATTTTAAAATTTTGTATTTTATTTGGGTATAATAATAGATAAAGTATTTGATTTCATAGACATAGTTAATTGGTATTGTATATCTTGTGTTTGCAATAAATTAAGATTGGGTGATGATTGTAGACCATGTGATATAGGCCTTCACACATAACATACCCATGTATATAGTTGGGTATGGTTTTATTGAGATGGTAGTTGATATTTTAGGTGGACATGAACCTTTATTTTATCATGTAGTGATGGTTGTGGTGACATATCTTATAAAGGAAATTGAGTATGAGAAGCTATGTGTCAAGTTAGATAGATGAGAAATCCTAAATTATAGTGTCACATAGATCATGTAAGTTTTAATTTATTGATGTCATACTTTGTAGAATGAACATGAGGAGATGGTGTAGTTTTTAGGGGCCTTTGAGGAGAGAGTACATGAGTTATCAAATGCACATGGGACCTAGTTGGATCCCAATGCCTCCACATCAAGAGGTGTGAGAAGCATGGATATAGATAATGATAAGGCATTTACACCTAGGGATAGTACCCTAACATATGATTTATGTATTTAGTTTTATAAAAAAATTATCATTTGATACATATATGACATTATTCACATGGTTTATTTTATGTTAAATGAATATGTGACGTCTAGCATTTTATATTTGATTTATATGTTTATTTTTGTAATATATGATTATATTTTTATAAATTGTATAAATAATATTTTAATTTAAGGATATGAATACATTATAGTAGTAATATGATAATCATCATATGTATTAAAACCCAGAAGGAAATAAAAATGCCTGACTATAATGATCATGGGGTAGTGGAATCTTTGATTTCTTTCTATACCTAGCTCTATTGTATTTGTAGAAGTGACCTATGGATATATAGGTACTAATTTTGGAACTCAAATAATAATTTTACATACCCTCTACGTGTCCCCCTATTTAATGTCTGATCAACTAGTGGCTCCTTAATAGGATCAGTGTGGGAATGATCAGTCCTAGTAGAGAGTACACTAGGAGAAAGACTCCTACTAGTGGTAATCTTCTATGAAGGTCGATGGACCATGTGTTCATCAAAATGAGTAACATGGGATGGATAAATATTCTTAGACAAGCCTCTAGGATAATTATGTGAAATATGTCTAGACATGTATTTTATAAAAAAAAATCCCCCAATCAAATAACTATGTAAGATTTTTCTTAAGAGAAAAACATTCATGATCTTGGTGTCCATTAATACCATGGTAAGTATATAAGTGTTTTCCTTTTGAATTTTCAAATTGGTGTGGTGGATAATGTGAATTAAGATAAATTTTTAGCATTCATTTATCAATAGTGTGCACAATATATCATGTGGTCTATCACAATACCAATCAAACTAAAGTGGTTATGGTTTTTTATACGTATATGGTCTAACTATGGGAGATACTATGTAAGCATATTCCTTTCTTTTCTTCAACATATTTATCATTTATTATATGACATATATGATTAGTTCCATATAAGGTTTTTGAATTGATTCATGCTATTTTTTAACTTTTTTATTTACCTTAGAAACATGATTCTCATCATGCATTATTTTTGGTAAAGAGATAGGCAACTTGATTTGAGTATTCATTAGAACACATGCATATTTTTGCACATCTAAATACAAGGTATCAAATGAATAAAATGGATTATGTAATGCCCTTTAGCTAAGTGGGTAAATAATACCTCTATTAAATATAAATTGTATTTCCAAATCTTAGGGTGTATAATTTAAGGAATATAAAACATTCCTAAATCAAGTAACATAGTCTCATATAAACTCATTTTTTATTTGTGTCAATTCTTTAAAATGTTCAAATGGTAAATTAGATAAGGTATAATGATAAAAATGTGATATAAATAAATATTTAAGTTTTTTAAAAGTGGATAAGAACCATTTGGAAGACTATAAAGCCAATTAAGAGCCCCTTGTGTTAAGCTACAATAAAAAGCCTTTACGAGAAATCTTCCATTTTTAGCCTTGTTCAAAAGAGTGTATATATTATTGAAAATATATATCAATATCCCATTGAACATAAAACTTTGATAACTTAGGCATAATTAATTTTGAAGATTAAGGATGATCAAATACATCCTTATTAATAGGTTTCTCTACTAATATATTATCCTATAAAATAGTCTCATGCTAATTAATTTCACATCTTAAGACTGTTGAATTATTGTTGAAAATATCCCATGGTAGTCATAATAGATAAAATATCTCAAAAAAATGTTGAAATGTTTTCTAGTGGCTGTAAGTTACCATGCACACAAAACATAAGAATAATAAACCTTTTCCACTATCAAGGGGAGGATCGTCACATGGTTTTACAATATTTTGTAAAGTAGTATCTATGGTTAAATAAGTAAGTATGTCATGTTATATATCATAAAGTTTGGTACTATTGTCATTACAAGGTGATATGTTATTTAAATCTCATGACATTTAATAGGAGTAGAGGAAAAAATTTCACTTGTAACCATTTGGTATTTTGTATCAAAACATGCAAATGAGGGAAGAAAATAAATGTTTGATATTTTAATTTCAACATAATAAGAGGGAATAATATAACTTTCAATTTTTATTTCACTTTTTAAAGGAGGGAGAGAAGATGCAATGTTACTTTTTATTTTATTTGACTTACATCACTTTATCTTTGAAAAAGATACATGAAATATACTTGGGAATTTTAATTAGGTCCCCAAATAATTCATGTTTTATATTTGTTTCCTTATTATTTTCATATCCACTCTCATGTTGTCCTTCAATCAAGATAATGGGAGACATATGACGTGCATTTTTTTCACCAAAAATTAGAATGGGAGAAATTTTTTGACTATTTTAATTTGAATCAGCCAAAGAAGGAATAAAATTCTCAACATGAGTATTAATTGAAGAAGAAGGCACACACATTATTTCATCAACATCGACATCATGAGAGAAAAAATAGGAAAATTCAACTTATTTGACATTTGCATCATTGGAAAGGGAAGAATCACACTCACTTATTGAAGTAATTAAAGAATGTATGCATGTAAAATTTTGATTTTCAACATTATGAATGATACCATTTTGCATATCTATTATATCATCCTTTTGCAAGGGATTATAATGCATCTTTGTTAACTCTTGAAACTATTCATCATTAGAAATATGATGAATAGAGAAGTGTCATAGATGAAAGGGATATTTTCACACTCATAAGCAAAAGACAAAATTTTATGACCATTACTTTGGTCATTTATATTTACATTTGCATTATTGGCTCTTTGATTATCATAGTTGTAAGAAAAAGAGGATTTAACATGTTTTTTATATTATATAAGATATTTGTACACAATACATTGTTAATTAGGCACATTAAATAAATGATAAAAATAATTAGGATTCCTTACATGGCCTCCTATTAGTAACTCCATAGGGATTTAACTTTTAAGAAAATTATGAAGCACACAACCAATAGGGACAAATAAATAATGTAACTAAGCATCCTTAAACTATGCCCATACAATCAAAAGATGAAAAATCAGATTTGAAAATAAAATAAATAAATATGAAATGAAATTATTTTGAATAAGGAGAAAACCCTACATGAAAACTAGGGATTTGTCTTAATAATAGATGATGTGTTCACCAAATTTTTTATGTTTTTTATGTATTTCATAGAAAACACAAATTGATAAAATTTTTGAAAGGAATGTCAATATCTAGATTTACACTAAAATACAATTAGTAATATATATTTTTCCTAAATTACCATGTGTAATAATTAAAAGTACAAGGTATCTAAGGGGTAAAATATAGCATATCTTATTTTATATTTTGTTATGAGGTATGAAAATGATGAGGAGTTTTCATTAAGCTTCATTATAAGTTTTAACCTTGCTCATTTTGAATTTTGACTAATTTCCCCATTGTATGCTTGCATCGAATGGGGACATTAGCATAAATGCATGTGTATGACTTTGACATAGGTGTTGAGTCAATTATATCTACATGAATGGTTCCCAATTTTTAATAGGCCTACATTGTCACTTTTATAACTACCCTATGCCTTAGATTATATCTATATGTGTGCCAAATCAAATTGCTATGTAATGTAATTAGACTATAGCCTTTGTATATATAAAGACACCTTGATTTTAAATTAGGATCTATTGACATGTGAAAATGTGATAATAGGATGGAAAAATAAGGTTAAAACATGGTCACAAAGTGAAATATATGGAAAAAGGACAATATGATGAGCCTGGACACCTATGCCATAGTTGGACACACATTGACACTAATGTCATAAATGGATGCAAGTGTTCAAAAACTAAAAACACATAAGTAATAGTAAATAAAGGTATGGATCCCTGACATACATAGGATTAAAATTAATAAAATAAAGTATAGGCCTAAGGGGAATGTAAATCAAGTGAAATAAGATAGAACTAAAGAGGTCCACAAGAGGTTGTGTCACTAGATATCTAATCCTTAGTTAAGATATGTATATATGAAAGAGGCTTAAAAATCATGTTGTAAAATTGTGTTTGTACCAAAAATGGGTGTCTAAAACACTACCAATATTTATCATCCCATCTTACGCATAGTTTTTTGCCATATATAACCACATGGAATACCACCATAAACTTCAAAACTTATGAACTTGTCCATGGTTATAAGGTTTTCTCTATATAGTGTTTAAAATCATAAATCTAAAGACTAAATTAGAATTTTTCCCAGTATTTTAAGAATATTATAATTAATTCATCACTCAACTTAATGAATTAAATGATATTTTCAAATAATTTCTTCATCGTATTAATGTTTTTCAATAGCAAAGATTCATGTTGGGTGACAACTTCATCAAGACATGAAATGTTCAAACAAGAGATTGGGACCTAATTTTTTATTATTATATATAACATAAGGTAAATTTATAAAAAACATGTATAGATACACATAATTTTAAGTGATTATTTAATAACAAAGAACTAAATATGTGCACTATTAACCTAGTGAGGTTCTCATTGATAGTTAATGGCATTTACCTCAAATTGTAGAAGAAACCCTAGATAAAGGAAGATTTATTTTTTAAGATTTAATAAATGGTTGATTATAATTATATTTAACCCATTGTATATTATTTACTATATATTTCAATATGTTGTCATAAAAAATGTATCAAAAAATCCTAACATCAAAAATTGTCGTGCATTATTGGTAGACTAGGTAACTACAAAATAATTATCATCCTAAGTTGAAAATTATCTTAAAACCACTTATAATTCAAAAGACATTAATAATTAAATAAATATAAAGTTTAATTGACTTTTTTTCCATGTTAGTATAAACATGTTGCCCTAGAGCTACATGTCACTATTGCCTTTTCTAAAAACAAGTTATAGGTTCACATGTCAGAGTTACAAGTAACCTCACACTAATAAATTTTCAAACCTAAAATATTTTTAACAACACATTCATAATTATACATGTATTGTTATGTGTTTTAGAACTATGTTATTCATTATCCATCATTTATATTTGAGCCTACACTACTATAATTTTCCACCATCTAGTTCTCAATTGTATATCCCTATTTTCACTCTATTATGTGGTAATTCACTTTTTTATAATAAAAAAATTATGTTAAAATTATATAAACATGGATAGTACTTCACATATTAATTTTTTATACACCACTTCCACTTTGGATACTACAACCACTACCATTAGTTTATTACTAATTCTTGTTTCATTACCATATGCAATCATTGTTTTGTCTTATTCAAATTTTTGGACATAAAATAATTATTCTATTTTAAATTAAATTAAAAATTGATTACCCCACATTTGGCATGTTCAATTCCTCATAACTAGTCCCATTAAAAGTAATTTCAAATGTTTATGGTTCCAATCGAGGAAGCTCTTGATCTTATGGAAGATAATTTCACCATAAAAACTTATTATTTGTCATTAAATTATTATACACCATTACACACTAATTTTAAAAATTTATTTTCACTTTATTTAGTGACTCCATGGTTCCATTAATTCCACATGCTACCAAGCATGCCTTCAACATTGACAAATATTAGTAATCCAATGTGTTTGAAGTTAGATAATTATGTTATTAATTTAGGGAAGTTATATTTCATCATTTTCAATAAGTTATATACTTTTACGTTTTATGTGATATAATTATTAATTACTATATTCCCTATGTATTTTATATATTACCATGTAAACTACCCAATAAAAATCAGATTTCATGTCATCTCTATCCCATGCCCTATCATCATAATTTTTGTTATATCTCCAAAACTACCCATTATGATGTCATAATTATGTAATTTAAAATTTACCTTTATAATTTATTACTATATCATACTAATTTTTTCATGTTTCATAACCTATCTAAAATAAAATACCAAACTCCACTTGAGACAAGTGCAAACATTTAGTTAGGGTGGAGCGAAGAAAAATAGTGGACTTGTTTCCTTTGATTTCCATGATTTTTAAAAATAAATTTGTGGGAAATCAATTTAATAATAATATAAGTATCCAAGAGACATTTAATTAACATCATTACAATATAAATTATTATAATGACATATTAAATGCATCATCAAAACTCAACTCGACATCTCATGAAAATGTGGATAAATGGTTGCATAAACTATTATTGTATATTTGTCATCAATAAACGAGTACTTAAATCTCTAAAAACACACTATTGGTTTTTAATCATAATTAAAATAATATTAATTTGTGAAATTTTAACTATATTATACTAAAATAAGTAAGGATAACATCATGGGAGGTGTTATGCATAAAGTAAAATCATATGATCACACTATCTTGAGAGACAACCTATATATAGTTATTATATTATAAAATTCAAGATAGTTGAGATTGATAGAAATGTTTTAAGGGTTTAATTGGAAAATTTTGATGATTTTTCATATATATTACATGACAATTTTTAAAATTTAAAAGGTTTTAAACTTTTCCTAACATAGGAATTGTTAATAGAAGTGACTAGATTTCCAAAAATCAGAAAAAAGATGGCCATAGAGAGCCATTGTAGTAAAAAAAAGGGAAATATTTTTAATATATGGGATATACTTGAATTTTATTCCTAAGGGACCAAATTATTATCACTAAACACACCATGGCTTGAAGTTTACACCTTCGTTATCAGGTATATCTCTTTTAAAGGCATGAATTCTATGATTATACTACACAACGTAATTTTCTTAAGTCATCTTAATCAAAATGATTTGCTAAATTATATTCTAAAATTAATTTAAAAAATTGAAATTAGATACCATAAAATAAAATATATATATACCTATCACACCATTGTCTTATAATATTAATAGTTAAGAAGGTGTTAACTTATAAAAGACTTGATGTCACTTGGGAGGACTTAATTTGTTACCCCATTTACCTCAATCAGTTGCGACTATATTTATTTCCAAATAAATAAAACAATCACTAAACCATTATGTTTTAAACCCAATAATAGGTAGCAAAAACTTCTCAATCCCTTTCTATTATCACTCACATACATTCCCATAGATTGAGTTTAATTTGAGTAGAAAATAATTAATAGTCCTCAAAGGTTGTCATGATGGGTGTTGACGACCAAATGTGTACCAAAGGTGCCCAAAGTGTTTAATAAAAACTTCTCATTTTATAATTATAGGAATTTAATGCATGAGTTGTAGGTTATGATAATCCTATGATCTGTTGGTGGAATAAAGGCTAAAAAAGTGTCTACTTCACAATATTTATATTAGTTTGGTGGTTAGAAGCCATTATGGCCAAATAGTAGATCTATTTAAAATATATAGTATAATATGCTAATAATAGTGAATTATGATGAATAACTAACCTAATAACTAATCTAAGATGGATATTTATAATGATAATTAAACTAAGGTGATATGGTTTAAAAAGAAGCAAAAGCAAGGGTAGGGCAGAAAGAAATGTTGCTGATTTTCATTCCAAATATCATGACAAAGTTTAGATTTCATCTAGGTATGCACTTAACCAATGTGTAACATGAAATATCTTAAGCCCAAATACTATCACACATCAGGAAAACTCTTAAGGAAGGTGGAAATAATTCAAATAAGAACTTGGTTCACTTCAAATATTTACCCCTACAAGAAAAAAACATTAGCCCAAATGCAATAAGAGTAATAAAATGAGATGAACCTAAGGACTTTCAGTCAACCTAGCATTAGCATAAGTTAACAAACCTAAGGAATTTTATTCAACCTAGCATTAGTAAAAGTTAAAAAATCTATGATTAAATATACACACTAAAAATTCATTAGAACCATTCAAATCTAGAAATCAAAACAAACAAGTGAGAGAGAAACCATATAACACTTTACATAAGTAAATACTAGATAATATTTGTAGAATTCCTTGTTTATATTAACTACTCACAGTTTAAAAATTAATTTGGTTCTAATAACACCCATCTTAACAATTTATAATGCTCATTTTATAAGATACAAGGAAGCATGTGAGTCAGTCTCATCCAATTACACTTATACAAGTATATAGGACAAGTGTCTTTTTATTCTATTCTTGGAAAAAATGATTTTTCCAATGGACTAACTTATAAACAATATTCTCTTACAAATTTCACAAAATAATATCTTATTTCAAGATAATATACAAATTTGGTTATAAAAGGAATATTCCTATTTCATTGATCTTTGGGACCCTTATGCTACTAAAGTTCCAAATTACTATTGTAGGTTCCTCATTGTTCATTGATGCTACCTAATAGAGGCATGCTATTATATTAAATATACTTCAGGATATAGGAGAGGTACCCTAATTGTTGTAAATCCTTCTACAACTATTCTTTAATGGACTTAGCTTGATTTATATTCACACAGGTAACACTATAACTTTCCTCAGGTCAATCATAACACTCACAAGGTTTCGTTATGGTCCTTACCTTATTAGAGCATTCTTATAGGTTCTAAAAATGATCCAATGATGTCCCTATGGCATCTATTCATCACTATCCAAAAACAATTATTGCCATTTTAATTTTGGATATGATTTTACTATGTTAAAATTGACATCCTCGAGACCATCATTTGATGTCCATCATAACATCGTTGATGTTCATGTGACCATCAATTTTAAAATTGTTATGTGAACTATTTGATAATCCTACCACTTATCATTTTCTAATTCACTATGCACTCTACATGTACCATTTGTTGACTGCTCAAGGTTTTTATTCTCTTTGCACTGGGCTCTAAGGTTATGCCACGTAGTAGTCCCATAGAGCCTTTTAAAATTAAACATGGTCTCACTTCATTTGATTGAGATGGTACTAATCAACATGGGCCATTGATTTATAAAAGGTGCTCAATATTTAATGTGTACTAGGCTCTAAGGTTGTACCACTTGGTAGTCTTACAGGCCTTTTGAGCTCTACACCTTATCAGTTCTATCAGCTAATGCACTTTCTCCATGTTGTGGTCCTACACTAACTCGAAGCTTTATTTGAAATTTTTTGGCTTGATACGCTCCATTGATCAAGATATATATGCTAGAATGTGTAATGTTGATCTATAGAAGGTGATCAATGTTTAAAATGGGGTTCACTTCTTAACCTTTCAATCATTAATCTTGCTCTATTTGATCTTGGTTCTCTTCTTAAATGCATGTTATTGATCCTACATAGAAGAATGAAAGTTAAGCTTGAGATCATACGAAATTGGGACTAAGGTTTTTGACCAAGGTTTTATTCATTTGAATAAAAATGAATAAAACTTTAGGCTAGGAGAATTTAAACTAAGTTCAGAGACATAACAAAGGGGACCCTATAAAACAAACATAGTATAGAGTTTTTAGTCTAAGATAGAAACATAATAAAAATGACCCTAAGAATTAAAAAAGGGATCAAGGAATGAAGATTATGGACCAATTATAAAAAAATAAAACAAAGGACCCCACAAAAATACATAGCATAAAGTCTTAGGCTAAGGTTTTTATCATATTAATAAATATGATAAACCTTAGGATAAGACTTTAGGCTTAGCCTTATAATAAAGGGACCATATGATTACTTGGACCAAGCCAGGATAAAAAGGAACAAAGGGACCATGGGGCATAAAATAGACCAAGAATAGGATTTTTAGCCTAAGATTTGGTTGTGTTAAAAAACATGACCAAGATTTAGGATAAAAATCAAACTAAGTCCATTGCATGATTAATTTATTCTCACTTAAAATTAAATAAAGAGCTCTCACCAATTTTAAATTTGAATTAAAAAGTTTAGGTAAAACATTAGGCTAGGTTTATTTCAGTTCAAACATGAACTTAATTCATAAAATATAAATGAAGGTTAATAAAAGATCAATTTAACATTGAAGAACTAAAACTCTAAGCATGTTTAACCCCTAAATATGCTCAATTAAAATTACAACTTAAAACATAAATATCCAATGTTAGCCCTTTAGACAAAATTAAACCATAACCATGAACAAATAAGTTAGTTAGACCATGGTTTAGATGATCTTTAAATAAAAATAATGTGCAATCATGCTAATGATACTCTGATCAATTGGATATTCAACTTCAAGGCATAATTTTTCATAATTTGACACATGGGTCCCCATTTTTTAGAAATGGGGGTATGTTGACCTAAAAAATGGCTATATCAGATCATGAGGAACAATCATAGTAGGAAGATTTTTGTATTGAAGAGGAAGAACCAAAAATAAGAAGAATGTTTTGATATGAGAATATTGATGAAACAACAAAGTTAGAGGAAGATGTATAACCCATAGACTATTAAAAGGAAAGAAAGGCACCATCAGTAATTCCTTTTTCTAAGAAAGATATAAATGAATAAAAGGATGAAGAATAATCCCTTGATTACCATGGTGAACCACCTATTTTTATTAGTAATTAATTTTACACCCATGCATAGCTTATGGATGCATATAGAGAGACTAAATCTCTAAAATCAATAATTCAATAATTAGAGGTTAGGTTGGCAAGGATTCCAAAGGAGAAAAAAAAGAATGAGGCTAATAAATTAGTAAAATAAGGACCTATAACCATCACACCTCCACCTATATTATCCAAAATCATTACAAAATATCCTATAGTCATTATGTAAAGAAATGCCTAATACTCCTAGGCTACTAGTCCATCTTAATTTATTGATATAGGTATTTATAAAGTTTCCATTGAATCCCTTATTTATTAGATTTATATAAAATAACATCAAATATTTATTCAAACCTTTAAACTTGAGTGGTGTTAAATATATGGTAAGAAACAAGTAGAATTTCACCAATTCATTGAAGATAGAATGGTATTACGAGAATAAGTGAACATGAAAGAGAAATAATATGAAAATAAGGATGTAAACATTAATGGGTTAGAGTTACAAATACAAATAATCTTTTAGTTATTCATGAAAATGCTGCAATTTTAACCACCATCCAGATTATATGCATTATAACTCAAGCAATAAAAAAATATAAAACTAGATATATAGAATTGTATCATAGGGAAAATATTTCATGGGTTCACATTTGGATTTTTATAATTACTTTAGTAACTTAGTTAAAATTAGGTATTTACTATGTTAATTTTATTAGCATGGGTATGTAGTTACAATGTAAAATGAATGGAATTATACTTTTATTTTTTGTGGTGTAGCTTAAAATTTAGTATAACAATATGATACATGATTTCTAAGAGTAAATCATCCACAACCTATTTTTATCACTAACCAATGGGATAAATTGAGCCAATTCCCACATTTTATCAAGGTAGTATAGGGAGTTAGCAATGAAGTATTAAACCATTTTATATCCCTCTCTAATAAAATTTGCAAGGAAATATAAAATGCTTATGGAGAGAGATGGAAATAATTTACCATCCATTGCAATAAAGATAACCTTACTCTATTTTTAACTTCAAGGCTATAAATAATAGGTAAAGTAAGTATATGAACTATCTTAAGTAGAAGAGTACTGGGTGGATTAGAATGAAATTTAAAATGCATTCCCTATGGTTTCCAATCCTTGAATAGATACTATAAACCCCATTTTATGAGAAAGAGGAGAATAATAAATGCAACAAGATAAAGAGATACAAAGTCTAATTTTATATAAATGGAATTTTGAATACTTCACCTTATGCTTTGAGAAGTCCTTGTGGAAACTTTATTCCTCATTTTAAGTTAGCTTGAATTTTAAATTTATTCAACATGGAATTAAAAATTCCTACATTAGGGTGTATGAGGAATCCCATAAATGTAGCTCATCATATCACTTAGTATTTTTTATAACAATCCTTTTATCATGTTGTTCTATAAGTAGAACAACTTCTAAGTAATAATAAATGTCCCTCATCCTAGTTGTAGATGGACATAAAATTCAGTATTATTATTAATTACTATTTATTTATTAAAATAATTTGATAACATAATAAATTCCTATAAATCACTAGGATTAACTATTATTTATTTAATATCAATGGGTCTAGATCCATGTTATTCATTATCCATGTTTTATATTCTAGCCTACACTACTGCAATTTTTCACCATCCAGTTTTGGGTTGTAGATCCCTATTTTCACTCTATTATGTGGTTATGAACTATTTTAGCATATAAAATGTAAGTTAAAATCATATACCCATATATTATAATACAAATATTAATTTTTTATCCACCACTTCCAAATTGAATCCTACAACCACTACCACTACTTTGCTACCAATTCTTGTCTCTTTGTCACATACAATCATTATTTGCTCTTGTTCTCTTTTTTAGACATACACAAATTATTTTAACATCAATGTAATTCAAAAGTGATTAACCTATATTTTTTATATTCACTTCCTTATAACTATATGAACATTCCCATAAAAAATATATCAAATGTTAATGGTTCCAATTGAGGTAGTTCTTGATCTTATAGAAGATGATTTCACCATAAGAACTTATTATTTGGATTTTAACTATCCTAAAACATTACACACTAGTTGTACAAGTTTATTTCCACTTTAATTAGTGACTCCATGGTTCCATTCATTCCACATGCTACCAAGCATGCCTTCACCATTTATAAATATTAATAAACCAATGTGTTTGAAGTTAGAGAATTATGTTATTAATTTAGGGAAGTTATATTTCATCCTTTTAGATAAGTTATATAAGTTTATGTTTTATATGATAATAATTAATATATTTATTAATTAATTTATATATTAATCATATAAATTACCCAATCTAAATCAAATTTCATGTCAAGACTACCCCATGTCCTTTCATCATAATTTTTGTTATATCTCCCAAACTACCCATTAAGATGGCATAATCATGTCATTTAGAATTTACCTTTTGAATTTATAACTATAAAATACTAATGGTTTCATGTGTCACAACCCATATCAAAATAAAATACCAAACTCTACTTGAGGACAAGTGCAAACATTTAGTTAGGGTTAAGGAAGGAAATGTAGTGGACTTATTTCCTTTGTTTTCCATTATTTCCAAATAAAATTTTGTGGGGAATGAATTTTATATATATATATATATATATATATATATATATATATATATATATATATATATATATATATATATTTAATGTACATCATTAAAATATAAATTATGATAAGGATATATTAAATTTATCATTAGAAATCAACTTGACATCTCATGAAAAGGTGGATAAATGTTTGTGTAAATTATTATTGCATGTTTATCATGAAAAATCAAGTCCTTAACTCTCAAAAAACACACTATTAGTTTTTAATCACCAATATAATACTATTAATTTGTGAAATTTGAACTATAATCTACTAAAATAATGAAGAATAACATCATGGGAGGTGTTATGCATAAAGTAAAATTATATGATCACAATGTCTTGAGAGACAATTTGTATATAGTTGTTATATTGTAAAATTCAAAATGGATGAGATTTATAGAAATGTTTTAGGATTTTAATTGGAAAATTTTGATTATTTTTCATATATATTAAATGAAAATGTTTCAATTTTAAATTTTTTTAAACTTTTCCTAACATAGAAATTGTTAATAGAAGTGACTAGATATTCAAAAATTAGGAAACAATGGCAAGAGAGACCCATTACAGTAACAATAAGGGCCATATTTTTTACTGTAGTGGATATTATTTTATTTTATTCCTAAGGGACCAAATTATTATCACTACATACACTTGGCTTGAATTTTCCACCTTCATTATTAGGTACATATCTTTTGAAGGCATGAAATCATTGATGTATACTACGCATCTTAATATTTTGAGTGTCTTAAAAATAATTCTTTTATGTGCTCATTTATATTCTAAAATTACTAAAAAATTTGGAAATGAACTACCATAAAGGAAAATATAGATACCCATCACACCATTGTCTAATAATATTAATAGTTAAGAAGGTGTTAACTGATAAAATACTTGATGTCACTTGGAGGACTTTATTTTGTTACCCTATTTACCTCAATCTATTTTTCCTATATTTTTTTCCAAAGATAGAAGAAAAATTAGTACACTATTATATTTTAAACACCATAATAGGTAAAAAAAAAACTTCTAAAACCCCTTCCAATAGCACTCACATACATTAAAATAGATTGAGTTCAATTTGAGAAGAAAATAACTAACAATATTCAAAGGTTGTCATGATGGGTACATCAAATGACAAGGAACAATAATAGTTCGAGGAATTTGGTAGTGAAGAGGAAGAGGAATTGGAATAAGAAAAATAAGAAGGGTTTGGATATGAGAGTATTGATGATACAATAGAGTCAAAGGAAGATGTAGAACCCATAAAATATTAAAATGAAAGAAAGGGATGATCATTAATGCCTAATTTTAGGAAAGATACAAATGAAGAAAAGGATGAATATTAATCCCTTGACTATGATGGTGAACCAACTATTTTTTATTAGTAATTAATTTGACACACATTCATAGATCATGGATGCATATAGAGATATTGAATCTCTAAAATCAATTATTTAATAATTAGAGGTTAGGGTGGAAAGGATTATAAAAGAATAAAATAGGACTAAGGCTAAAAAATTAGTTGAATAAGGACCTAAAACCACTAAAAAACCTCCACCTATAGTATCCAAAATCATCACAAAATATCATACAATCATTGTGTAAGGAGAAGTTTAAGACTCCTAGGCTACTAGTCCATCTCACTTTAATGATCTACATATTTATAAAGTTTTTATTGAAAATCCTATATATTAAATGCATATAAAATAACATAAAATATTTATTCACACCTTCGTTAAATATATGGTAAGAAACAAGTAAAATTTAAAAAATTACTTGAGGATAGGAATGTCTTACGAGAAAAAGTGAACATGAAAGATAAATAGTATGAAATAAGGATATAAATATTAATGAGATAGAGTTAGAAATACCATGATGTTTTGAGTTGTTCATGAAAATGCTACAATGTTAACCACCATCCAATGTCTATGAATTATATATTAAATAATAATAATAATAATAATAATAATAATAACAATAATAATAATAATAACAATAATAATAATAATAATAATAATAATAACAACAACAACAACAACAACAATAATAATAATAATAATAATAATAATAATAATAATAGAAAAATATTTAATAGGTTCCCATTTGGATTTCTATAATTACTTTAATAACTCATTTAAAATTAGGGATATGATATGTGAATTTTGTTAGCATGGGTATGTAGTTATAATGTAAAATGAATGGAATTATACATTTTCTTTGGTGATGTTAAATTAAGGTCCCATTGTTCCTACTTCAAAAATCAATTGAGAAGGAAATGTGAGATGTGGCATAAAATGTAGTAAAATAATATGATATACTATATCTTAAAGTAAATCACCCACAACCAATTTTTATCAATAACCAATGGAATAAATTGACCCTATTTCCACAGTTTATCAAGGTAGTATAGGAAACTAACAAGGAAGTACTAAACTATTTCATATCTCTCTCCAATAATTTTTTCAAGGAAATATACAATGCTTGTGCAGAGAGATGGAAGTAATTTACCATATATTAAAATAAAGAGAACCTTACATTGTTTTAAACTTCAAGGCTACAAATAATAGGGAATGTAGGTATATGAATTATCTTAATTAGAATAGTACTAGGTTGATCAGAATGAAATTCAAAATGCCTTCCCTATGGTTTCCAATCTCTAAATAGACAATATCAACCAAAATTAATGAGTAAGAGAAGAATAATAAATGGGATAAACCAAAGAGAGACAAAGGCTAATTTTATAATGGAATTTGGGATACTACACCTTATGATTTGGGAAGTATTTATGAAAAATTTATGCCTCATTTTAAATTAGCTTGAAGGTTAACTTTAGTTGCACATGGATGTACAAATTCCTAAGTTGTAGGGTATGATGAATCCCATAAATTTATGTCATCCTATACAAATATAATGTATAAGTAATTATCAAAGTAATTTAATAACATATAATAATTGTCAATTGTTAAGTAATAATTAATGTCCCTCATTCTAATAAATATAATACAATAATTACTAAGTAATAATAAATGTCCCTCATCCTGGAAAATTTTAAAACCATGCTTGGAAAGGGACTTTGGACATGGGAGGATGGAGTTTCACAGAGCTTTGGTGTAAGCTAGGGCCCGCATGCCCTAGCTTGCTTTGCCTATTATCTGAACGTGATGGTGGCCGTTTTGTGCTCGTAGGGGGGTTTTTTGTGTTTGCAGGGGTTTAGACGGGGTTGGACAGGGGTTTGATATCCTCCTATCTGTGCTTGGGCATTTTTTAGGGTGTTGTCTAGAGCATGGGTTTATTAGATAGGGGTGCATGATAGCTTGGGCATTTGGGCTGACTGCCTTGCCTCTCTCCCTCTTCTAATTGGTGCTTGAGCTTGTATAGCCGTGGAGAATCATGGCCTTGCTTCTTCCCTAGATTTGGAGATGGTGGATCCATCCTCTTTGATGCATGCTAGTAATAAGGATCAGACTAAGTTTCCTCTTTTTGGAAAGGGTACCTCCTTGTCAAAAGGGTCATTTTGAATTAAAAAAGTGAATGGATGTTTGGAGAGATCAAATGATAGACCGGATTTGGTTATTTAACTTGAGCAGGTTTTAGAGGATGTTGATTACTGGTGCAAGCATGCTCTCATTTACAAATTTTTGGGCCTTCATCTTTCTCTTCCTGTGTTGGATACTTGGGCACGTCAGGTTTGGAACCTTGAAGGAGATATGGAGATTATTTTAGTGGCTAATAACTATTTCTTAGTTATTTTTTCAAGTATGTCAGATCAGAATAGGGCTTTTGAAGGTGGCCCTTATTTCTTTAACCAGGATGGGCTCTTCATCAAACCTTGGAATATGGGCTTTAACTCTATTGAAGAGATCCCTTTTTGGGTGCCTGTGTGGGTTCATTTGCTGAGGCTTTCATTGGAATTCTGGAGGGAAAATATCCTCCACTCAATCTCTTTGCTTCTTGGGAAACGTGTTGGATCGGCTTCACAAACTCAAAAATGTAAGGTAATTTCTTTTGCTCGTATTTGTGTCAAAGTTGATTTGAATAATCCTTTACCTAACTCTATGGAAATTTACATGGGTTCTTCCACCTAGATCCAATAGCTATATTATGAAACCCTTCAATTTAGATGCAAAATTTGCCATGAATATGGTCATCTACACCGCAACTATCCCAGACTAAAATCTTCCCCCTTGTCTACCTCTAGACCTCCTAGGATGGACAAGGGTAAAGCTCCAGTGTCTAATGGCCCCATTGATAAGGAGGGTTTTATCCTAATTAAATCTTGTAATAAAGGTAAAGGCAAGAAGAGATCCTAGAGTGATAGACATAATGATGGCACATTTAATAGGTTTGATGTTTTGGATAGCATAGTCCAAGAAGATGGTATTTCAATTGAGCTTTTTTCTAGGGTTAAGGGTCAAGTAGAGATTTAGGAGGTGAAAGTAATGAAGAAGGAGCTAATTTTATCTTCAGGGGTTCAACAGGTCTGTCAGCCGACTTTGGACTTGCCTTCTCAAGTTTAGAATATTGGTGGCATCTAGGAGTCATAGATTTTGGTGGGTACTACTGGGTTGGCTCCTAGTACCCAAGTTATGAAGGGATCCAAGGATCCTATGAAGAGTGTTAAGGCTCCTCCTACCTTAGGCTTGCAATAAAAATCCTTTAAAAAGGGGCCTCTAGATAAAAAGTTAAGGAGCGAAAGGAAGACTGATCAAGAGAAGGTTAAGATTATGGGTGATAATTTGGTTGAGTCTATGTCTATGAAACCCATTGATTCCCACTTCTCCCACCCCCCTAAATTATTTTTTTATCATGGAATGTAAGGGGGTTAAACATCATCCCTAAACAAAAGGATGTTCATAGATTAATCAAGTCTCAAGCTCTGGATGTGGTTTTTATGCAAGAAACCAAGCTTATAGTATATAGTTTAAATAATTGTACTTTGCGTATCTAGCCCCAAGGATACTGGCAAGGGGTGGGGGTGTTGGGTAGTTCTGGGGGGTGGCTTGATTTTGGAACCTAAGGAAAGTCTCCCCCTTATGGTGGGTTTCTAGTCAGTCTTCCATCTCTATGGTTGTCTCCAATTTTGAAACTAGCAAAAGATGTCCTTTCTCCAATATTTATGCTCCTATTGATCTTTTAGGTAAGACACATCTCTGGGATCATATCAATTTTTTCCATTCTCTGGACCCATTTCTCCCATGGATTTTGGCTGGTGACTTTAATGTTATTATTAGTATGGATGAAAAATGAGGAGGGGTAGCTAGGGTTGATCCTTCTTCTCTTTTACTCAGAGATAATATTGGTTTCCTTAACCTTGTTGTTGTGAAGCCAAGCAATGGATTTTTTTCTTGGAATAATAGGAGGTGTGGTGATGAGGCTATCTCAGAATGACTTGATAGATTTTTGGTTTCCTGTTATTGGATGAGCAACAAGTGGACTACTAGTTCTAAAATCTTAGATTGGAGGGGATCTGATCATTGGCTTATCAAACTCTGTGTCTCCTCTTATGAGGTCACTAAAAATCCTTCTTTCAAATTCTAATTGATGTGATTATAGGATCAATCTCTTTAGGATCTTGTGATGCATTGATGGTATAAAGGGTTTCTTGCCCATGGGAGGGCCATGTACACTTTCATTAAATAGCTTCAACATGTGAAGTATAGGCTTAAGAAGTGGAATAAACAATATTTTGGGAACCTGTAGGATTAGAAGCTTGCTACTCAGTCCAAGCTCGATAGTGTCACTTGTCAGATTCATGACCATGGGTTGTCCTTTGACATTTTGAATGTTGAGTCCTTTGCCTTTAGGGGCTTAGAAGAGTGGGAGCTTCAGGAGGAGATTTTAATCTAGGATTGATTGGCTTCAAGAGGGGGATAGGAACATGGATTTTTTTCATAACTCAGTTAAGGCCCATTGGTAAGGGAACTCTATTTCCAATCTTGTCTTGAGTGATGGGACTCAACTCTCATCTTGTGGTGATATTTCCATGGAAGCTATCAACTATTTTTCTAATCTTTTTACTAGGGAGGATATTGCTAGTAGATCTGAGGAGAGGGCTATTTTGGATTGTATTCCTTGCTTGGTCTCAGATGAGATGAACGGGGCTCTTTTGTGTCCAATCTTGTTACCTAAATTGGAGAAAGTTGTGTTTAGTTTGAAAAAAGGTAAATCTCTTATCCTAGATGGGTTTTTGATTGAGTTCTTCTAGGAATTTTAGGAAATAATAAAGTCTGATCTCCTTGAGGTGGTTTAGGAATCTCTTAGGAATAAACAAATGCTCAAGTATTTGAATTCTACTTTTTTGGATCTCATACCTAAGAAGGAAGGGGCTAATCAGATGGATCATTGTAGGCCTATTGCTTTATGCAATTTTGTCTACAATATCATCTCTAAACTTATTACTAAGAGACTCAAACCTCTCCTTGGTGCTTTGATTTCTACTGAGCAGGGAGGTTTTGTGGAAGGGAGACAAATCCTGGATGGTGTCGTGATTGTTATGGAGATTATTCACTTTATGGAGAAGGCAATGTTATTTAAGCTTAACATGGTTAAAGCTTATGATCGGGTGAGCTAGGAGTTCCTTCAAAATATCCTCTTAGCCTTTGGCTTTAAAGAGGAATGGGTGAGTTGGGTCCTCAGTTGTGTGACCTCATCCTCCTTTTTTGTTCTCATCAATGGGGGATCTTCATATTGGTTTAGTGCTTCTTGAGGACCTTAGAAAGGGGACCCTCTATCCCCTTATATTTTCATTAACATGGTGGAGGGTCTTGGTAGATTTATTAAATCTCAAGTGTAGTAGGGTCTTATTCAAAGCTGTAGATAGAACAATGATCTCCCTCTTTGATCTCATCTTCAATTTGTGGCTGATACTTGATTGATGGGCTTGGCTAGAATTAGTGAGGCAGTGAATTTCAAGAGGACTTTAGACATTTACTTGAAAGCTTCTGGTCAAAGTATTAATGATGATAAATCTTCCATTTATTTCTTTAACACTCCTTAACTCATCCAGAATAGGATTTCTAGGATTCTTAGATTCCAAATTGGTACTCTTCCCCTGATGTACCTAGGTATTCCGTTGGCTCTAGGACCTCAGCATAGAGATTATTAGTAGGGGATTTTGGATAAGTTCTGGAGTAAGGTTAGTCATTGGACTTATAGATGGCTCTCTTTTACGGGTAGAGTGATCCTCCTAAAAGCTGTGGTGTAGTCTCTCCTTATTTATAGGTGTTGTGTATAGATTCTTCCTGCCTCCTTTGTGAGATATTTTGATGCTCTTTCCTAGTAATTATTTGGTTGGGTAACCTCCTTTCCTTGAAGTGGAGTTTAGTCAAGTGGGAGTCTATTTGTAGGCCAAAGCATGCTAGGGGCCTTGTCATTAGGTCTGTGGCTCTTATGGTTATAAATTTGGTGACTAAGCTGTACTGGAGATGGTGTAACAACTAGGATCAGGATTGGGCCAAGATTCTTGCTTTCAAATATATTCCTAAGGTTGAGAGCTAGGATGTGTCATGGATTGCTTTATTGGGCAAATGTTTTTGCATTTGGGATACTCTTAAGAAGGGAGCTTAGCTTGTTCATAAGGGGCTCTTATGGATATGTAATAAGGCTCTGATGCTCTTTTTTGGCTGGACTCCTAGGATGGTCACCCTCCCATTCTCTCTAGTCTCCCTCAGCTTCTACCTCTTTTATAGGTGTTCTCTGATGCTAGTTGGATTAAGGTGGAGCATTTTAAAATAGTTAAGCACATTGGTAAAGTAGAGGTGTTTTGCTAGAAGGATCTATAGGAGTGGCCTGTGGGTGGTTCTGATGAGGATCATGTTACTTTGTGTAAGGTCTTGGAGGGCATGCTTTACAGCTCTCTGGATGAGAGGGACAAGTTGGCTTAGAGTCCTAACCCAAAAGGTATTATATTCTTGCTTAAGTTTATGATGTTCTTTATAGGAATTTACATGGTCCTACTGAGGTGCCCTGGTGGAGGAAGGTTTGGAACAATTTTTCTTGGCCCAAGTGTAACTTCTTTTTATGGTTGGTTACCCAGAGGAAATGTCTCACTTGGGAGAATCTTTGCAAATGGAGGTTTCAAGGACCTTCCATTTGTTTTCTTTGTTTGTGTAGTGAAGAATGTTCCTCCCACTTGTTCTTTCACTGCCCCTTTTCTCATGAGACTTGGCACAGATGGTGGGAGGCTTGGCATCATGGTTACATTCATGCTTCCTCTCTTATTAAGTTTTGGGAGAGCTTGGGTAGGCCTCCTATAAAGACACCATTTCTCCAAGTGGCCTAGAGCATTGGGCCTATTTTCATTCTTTGGAACCTTTGGCTGGAATGGAACTGTAGATTTTTTTGTGATTCTAGATTAGATAGTGGTCAACTATGGACAAAGATTATCAGTAGACTTCAGGAGACTATTTTTGCTAAATGTGATATGTCTAAAAGTATTGATCCTGGGGATGTTTTAGTCGTGTGAGATTTGAGCATGGGTATTAATAGTAGGGGTTGCACTACTGGTATTATGCCCCATTGTGTCAAGAAATGGGTCTGTTGTGATGGGAAGTGGGCACCTCCTCCAGATGGGGTCCTTAAGATTAATACTAATTGATCTTCTCATGGAAATCTTGGGCATGCTGGTACTGGGGGTATTGGTAGAAGTAAATCTGGGGATTTTTTTGCTTCTCTATCTATAAAGGACATTACTCTAATAACCTAATGGAGGCCCTTGCTAGTAACATAACTATTGAGTGGGGTTACTCTCTTGGTTGGAAGAAGACTATCTATGAGTCTGAATCTGAGATTCTTATGGATATGTTGAACAACTAGAGATTGGATGGTGTTAGTTGGCTTTTAGCTTTGATGGTCAGATAGATTTTATGTGTTTGTAGCTCCTTGGAATCTATCTCTTTTTGTCACATCCCTAGAGAATGGAATAGTGTGGCTAACTGCTTGGTGAAGTGGGCCTCAAAGAAAGGGGATGGTTGGGATATTAGTGATAGGATGAGTTACCTTCTAATTATCTAGGGATTTTTGAGAGAGCATTTTTGGAAGACAGAACTATGTAGTGTTTTTGTTTGGTTTGTTGGTGGTTCTCCTTTTTATTGAACTTGTGGCTCTTGCCTTGTATCTCATTTTTGATTGAATAATTTTTTTTCCCCTTTTAAAAAAAAATAAATGTCCCTCATCCTAGTTTTACATAGATGTATAATTCACTCTTTTATATCAAACTATTATGATATATGCACATATAATGTAGACAATACAACATGTAATTTGAATTATATTTCAATATGTTATATCTAGATTAATTGATATGATTTAATTAACATAAATATTTTATATATTTTCAATGATAAATATAATGTAGAGTTATATTACTCATGTTTTTTCTCATGTAGTCACCATGTTATGATGATCTGGATAATAATTCGGATAACAATTCAGGTGATGGGTCCACCCCAATTGATGGCCAAACTTTCAGGACCCATAACTTTTACACTGTAGCTCCAATTGACTCACCGTTTGAACCATTGGAAAGATAATAATGAGGGTAATGTCATGAGATGGCATTTATATTTTCTTAATTAATTTTTACCACCTAAAACCCAATGGAAGTGTCCCGAATTTCAATTTTAGTAGTGCAGTCTAAAAATAGTAAGTTTTTAGAAATAGTAATTCCTCGAGTTCTGTATTATTGTAAATTGTGGAAGTCAAACCAATTCATATCCCTTGAGATTGGTGACCTTCCAAATCCTCCCCACACCTTCAAAACATGTATAAATGAAGATGTAACCTGAATGGAAATCAGACATCTCTTCTTAGAGATAAGCATATGTTTGGGTCTGCAAATTTGATCAATAAAACATCTCTTATCAGAGATATCATTATTTGAATTGTTTTGTTCTTATTTCTGGAATTATATTTCAACCAAATATTTCAAGTTTTGGATCATATGATCAGTTGTATCCATCTATTGGATAAATCATTATTTTATAATGAAAGAACTAACAACCTATATAAACTAATTGTGTCAACCTGTAACAATGGTTATAGGTGAATTTCACTTAGTTGTAGGGTATTAAGCTAAAACTACCATTTCTAAATGTCTCAAATAAACTTAATAAGTATGAAGGACACTATTCCAAGCTATAGGACATTATAATTTGACTCGTGATTCCCTCATTATTAATGGATTGCTGCTTATTATATTCATTATTTATATGTCATTTTATTCTTTTTGGGTTTAGTCTTATTTATATTTTATATTATTTATATTATGCCCCAACACACCCCCATTTTAAAAATTCAAATAGGGACCATTATTATCATAAAATATTAATTTCATGTTCTATATGAACCTTAAAATTCCAATATTGAATTGATATATGCATCTTAAGTCAATACATAAAATCAAATCTTCAGAATTTTATAAAATGATTTTATTTATTACCTTTGATTTTCATTTTGAAAATTTTGGTTTATTTGACTAATGGAGCTAAGGAGATGATGTTATAGTGAATATCAAATTTATTATATTTTCATGATTATTTTTAGGACTTAGACTCATTCTATATTTGGTCCTTGGCTAAATTTATTGGCTATGTGTTCACATTACATAAATTCTAAGTTCTCTTGGCCTTAGTTTATTAGGAATCTATGGAACCTTGAAATTCATCCACATGTCAACATCATGGATACATAAGACATGTAGTTAAGTATTTGGACCTATTTTCTCTACATACTTTATGGTTCCTTAATATTAAGATAAGCGGTAGCATTGCATTAACCCAGATCTCAAAGACTACTCATGGAAAATATAACATCAATGTTTAAAAGAACCCATGGATCCCAAAGATCATTCCTTATGGCATAATCCATTTCAATTTGAATAAAATATACAATAGCACAAATATTCATCTCTAAATTTATTTGGATAAATGTGGACCATCCATGTGGCACCATCTTGGGCACTCACTGCTTGACATGTCTACGTATATGGTTAAATTTTAATAAACCCGATATTAACAAGAACCATCTATGTTGTGTGATCTCATTAACTTATATCCTATTAGTTTAAGGTACATCATCAAGATTAATTATTTCTCTAGGATTCTAACATTTAACCACCTATCATCATCTTAAAAATATAGATCCTTATTTCAAAGAATGTAAATTATTATAGTTTTAAGTTTTTTAAATAGCTAGAGTTGTCCACATGTCATGATCCCAAATTCCCACCTCTTTATATACCTAAGTATAGATTTAAATTTTCATAAACCCTAGATTAATGAGAACCATCCATATTCCATGATATCATTAACTCATGTCCTATTATTTGAAGGTACATTTTCAATATTACATTTTTCTCTAAGACCTTGAGATCTAATAACTTGTCATCATCTTGGAAGTGTGGAACCTTTCCAAGAAGTATTTATATTTTTAGAGTTTGAATTTATCTATATCATTGAGATATATACATGTGTCATGATCCCAGATGACCACTAATTTATATAACTAAGTTTAATATCATATTTTCATAAACTCTAGATTAAGGAAGACCATCCAGTTAGTGTGATATAAGAAACCTAGATCATATAAGTGAAAAGTACATTACCAAGATTATATGTTATTTAAATAATTGAGAGATATTTTCCTTTCATCATAATGGAAATTTGAAACTTGGTGAGCAAAGTATGTAGTTAGTTTTCAAAGAGCCTCTAGAACCCCTACACCATCCACGTGGTATCATATCATTAATGTAGATCTTGTTGATATGATGTACATAGTTAATTATCGAATGAACCCTATATTCATGAGATCATGCCAAGTGATATAATCTTGTTAACTCATGACTTATAATGGATGCAAATCAAAATTATAAAAAAAAAATACACTGGGGAAGTGAGATTATGACATGTATCATAATTATGGATATGTATTACTAGATTCAAAAATATAATATTAGATAGCTAGCTAAAATCCGATGGATGGGAAGTGGACATTTATCTTTAGGGTAATAACCTAAGCACTCACGATTAATGAAAATTTTCCACATGGTAAAAGGTACCCACCAAATATGACTATAAAATTGAAATTAACTACATGAAATAAAACTAAAATCCACTATTATGTTGCATTAACTCTACATAAATTAGGAATTCAAGTATTGATATTTTTATAAATATATGTAAATTTACAAATGACATCAAGTCACCATTACCATCAATGAAATATGAGTAAACTATAAATTTGAGCCATCATGTTATCAAAATTCATAGCTTTTCCCCCTAGTGAATCAATGAGTACTTTTAGTCATATTAATATAAATTGTATAGTGATTTATAGTGTAGTAATTATTTCTCATCACAAACATCTCCAAGTCAACCTCCTTCCCCATACACCATCATACGTGGGTCCTAAGTATCTAGACACATTATTTGATAAGGGATAACTTGAGTTTTGATTCCATCATTACTAAGCCATCTAGGATAAGGTTCATGTCAAATAACCATATTCATCACATTATCATCTATCTAAATATGAATGAAGATATATTGTTGATTCACTACCAATCAAGGCCATGAGATTACATAATATAGAAAACTAAATATAAGGTAATGCTTTGTATTAATATATTGCATGATTTTTTTATTAATAGGTATTGTATTAACTGTAGACTTCATAAAAATGTATTAGCATACATTTATGGGGGAAGCATTTGAGAATAACTTTTAACTCCTAATGCTATAAGTGATATGATTAGGTTTATTCTAATGCTTGGTTAGAGCATAAAATAGTTGAGTGGAAAATCAAATAATGGCTCAAAAAAGGAGAAAAAACTAAATATTAGATGTGTTATCTCCTCACTCCTAATATTTAAATTTAGACTAAGAATTTAAATAACAGTGGAATTGATGAATAGATGGTATTTTTTCCCAGCACCACCTATGTGTATGAGGAATGGGTTCCATTGTTAGAATTTATTTTTACTATTGCTAAAATTGTTTCACTTAGTAAAGTTATCAATGTGAGATTGAGGGGAAAATGTTCTGATTTTAGCAAAGTCATTTCGATGAAAATTTCTATATGATATCCTATGTAGTAGATATAATCATGGGAATAATATATAAGACTCATGAGGAACCCTGAGAACCATCCAATGAATACATAAATAACATGATCTATGATGATTAATACATACTACATGTTTACATATTTATAAGTGAAATAAGAAAATAATTTTAGAAGACATTTTTCCATAGGTCTAGAAATCCATATATGGGCATTAGTTGCTTAGGCTTTCTTATAATATGATTAGTATAAATAAAATATGGGATTAGTGGTACTATCCTAATTTTAACATAAGTAGGGTTGAGGGAACTAGGTCACCTACCTTATATTCTCCTCATTACATCCCTGATAATGTGGCATAAAAATAAATATCACATCAAATATACAATAGCTTGTATGAAGATATTAGTGGCAAACATCAAGGATAATACTAGAAAACCCCTATGAGGATAGGTCAAATTAAGTATTCAGTGAGGAAGTAGATCAATATAATTGGAAAAATTAGGGCCCATTATGGTAGGACCATATGGGTATAGTCATAAAATATCTCAATGATCTCAGGTAAAAGGGATTCAAATTCCTTATGGCCACAAGAGTTTTGAGCATGATAAAATATTCATCAATGTTATAGATAACTCTAAAGTTTACATTAATATGAACATACACAACATGATAATGGTGTTGGTAGGAAATATTTAGTAATTTCCTTTAATTACTAGATATGAGACAAGGAAATTTGTATATGAAAGTAAATAGAGTTACAAGTTATCAATTATGTCATATATATGTTCAATCATCCTTAAAAATAAGACCATCCTCCTTATCCTCAATAGTAAGAATCTATATTATTGGAATATTATAATAATCAAATGGATATGGATCTATAAATTATGAAAAATATTCTTAATGGACTTCAAAAGACTCAACTAGTAGCCATAATGTAACCCTATATAGTGTTTGTAAGGGCATCACTTATAGGTGGGAAATTAGAGAGAAATTTATTTGGCACCTTTCCATCCTCTATCTATAATTCAAAATTAACTATTCTTTATTTTTTCCATAGTTATTTTTATAAATTCTTTCCATAGTAGGAACCCCATCACCTCTAACATCTCCACTAGTGGCACATGTAGCTTCAATGCCTCCACTTCTATCTATTATGTCTCTCCCATCCATTACACATTTTATCACTTCTTCCATTCCTATTTCTCTCAACATATGACATATGGCTAATTCTCATCCACTATTAAATCCTATTCATCTTTCATTCCATCCACTTTAGGAAAATCCCTCACTTTTACTCGGCCACCCATTGCTATTTACAAAAGGAATCTCATAACTCTTCTAGTCTCTCCTAATATTTCCTAAGTAGAATAATGTCCCTATCAAAGGGGTTTATTTGTTCATGGATATCTTTCTTTATGAGGAATCAAAATAAGAATATGAATAGGTAGTCTCATTGGTATATTACACCAATAATGAGGATGAAGAGGAACACCAAATTATGGAAGAAGAAGAACAAAGTGTTAAATTTGAAACAATTGAAATAATAAAGGATAACAAGTTTTGAATAAATTGGGAAAGAAGAAGATATATTGATAAAAACATGGTTTTT